>JASTWL010000780.1:0-80430 GCA_035220575.1 Temnothorax rugatulus | reverse complement strand
TAGATTGTGTTATAAAAAGGGGGAAAGACAGGCTATCGAACCTTAAGCAGACTGAATTGGTATATAAGATTGATTGTGCAAATTGTAATGCGGTATATGTGGGTCAAACAAAGAGACACTTAGAAACACGTATCAAGGAACATCGATGCGACATTAGAAAAAACGTGGATAGTCTTTCGGTTGTGAGTAAGCACCGTCTCTCTCACAATCATGATTTTAATTGGCATCAACCGAAAATTCTATATAAAGAAAAACAATTTAGGAAAAGAGAAATCGCAGAAATGTTTTTTATTAAAAAACATGACTGCACAATCAATCTCCAGAAAGACACGGAAAGTTTACCATCTATATATAACCGTGTTATCAGTGTCTCCTAATCTGTACTTTTTGGTTCGGTTCTGTTTCGTTATTATATACCAACACAACTTGTCATTCACGTATGATCAGTGCGACTTTGACCGTTATACAGTTCGCACGTATGCCGGGATATGTCTTAGGATGTTGCGTTTTAAGTGGCACTGCTTCTCACGGGACTCACTAGATTTGTAAGTTTTAATGTTGCTTAATTAATGGTTTCCTTTTTTACCTTACTGACTATCGTGAGATTGGATTTTTACATGGAATTTTTGACTCTCCTTTGTTTAGCATTGCGTTGATTTGATGTAGTCAGGACACGACGTCAACGATGTAATGATTTCTATATGCAGTATTGTATGTAACGCACTTGATAAGGACCGGATGTCGGTCGAAACGTTGTGCAATTGATTAATTAATATACGAATCTGGCCAGTTAGGTCGAAATAAAACGGCTGTTTCAAAAAAATATCCATAGAATGATTTGATTTGATGCCATTTGGATCCAAACTAAAGACTCATCCGTAGGATTATCCCATGTAACATTATATATTTAGACATCCATTTAAATGTTGTTATTTAATTACATCTTACGGACATTTATTGTTGGATATTACATAAACGGACATATAGGCATCTTCAATACATCCTAAGTATATCCTCAAGTTTTATGCAGATAAACCCTGGATATCGGAAAATATCTTGAGATTGCTGTGTGAAGTTAGAATAGACGCGCTTCTGGCATTGTACTTATAACTACTTTTTCACATGCAACCAATACCGTCAGAATAGACGCTTATTCTAATATTTATATATGCCAGTACCGTCAGAGTAGACACTTCTGGCATTTGTAATTATATACTATTTCACATGCAACCAGTACCGTCAGAATAGACGCTTCTGACATTTATTTTTAATTACTATTTTACATGCAACCAGTACCGTCGGATTAGATGCTTCTGGTAGTATTTATACATATAAACCAGTCCCGTCAAAATAGACGCTTCTGGAAATTGTTTCCATTTGCTACTTTACATGCAACCAGTACCGTCAGAGTAGACGCTTCTGGCATTTCTTTAAAACTAATATTTCACATGCAAGTCATGCAACCAATACCGTCAGAATAGACGCATCTGGCATTATATTATTACAATTATTGGGTGTTCTTCCGAATGGACCACCCCTCCGATTGGGACATCGATAAATAATATCTAGATATCGTGACAAAATCAC
This sequence comes from Temnothorax rugatulus, assembly GCA_035220575.1. Lineage (NCBI taxonomy): Eukaryota > Metazoa > Arthropoda > Insecta > Hymenoptera > Formicidae > Temnothorax > Temnothorax rugatulus. The sequence goes on along the minus strand of JASTWL010000780.1, from coordinate 78,843 downwards.
CTGCAAAACTCCATTCCAATCGGAGGGTCCATTCGGAAGTAAAGGCCAATTATTAGTGCTATAACTGCAGAGATAAACACTTGTACACAGTTTTCAGTTCACAAGCACAATAAGTATATGTTCGAAAGCACAAAAATGTATCCAACTGAGTAAAGCACGTTTATCGTGACGGAATCGTTCCGTCCACTGAGATTGTTTACGCACTCGAATTCGTTATCCGGCAACATCGCAACAGCTGCGGCCAAGTTCGGCTGCACGCCGAGCGGCGCGAGCGAGAGAGAGAACATCATTCCCTTCTTCTCGCTCTGACTCAGCTGTACGATCGAGGCTGCTATATATACTCCAGGTAAGCTCTATATTTACGTATCCTAATATTTAATATTTATTACAGAAATATTCCTTGTATATATATAATATATATAGTATATATATATATATAACTATAGATATGTCACACACACACACACACACAACCACACACGTGTTGTGTGTTGTGTGTGGTGTGTGTGCTGTTGTGTGTGTGTTGGGTGTGGGTGTGTGTGTGTGTGTGTGTTAATATGCGTATATATATATATATATATATATATATATATATATATATATATATATATATATATATGTAGTATACATATATGAGCATTCTCGCCGAAATTTTCATGTTCTGACCCTGACCTACTCCAATAATTTTGGCATTATTTTCCGAGAAATGTTCTGAAAAAGAGAGGACACGTATTTGTTTGTTTGGGCCTACGACCAATATATCCGACAGTTTAATTTTTGTAAAAATTGCATTTTTCGGTAACTCTACTTTTTAAAACAATGTTGAAAATATTCAATTCTATCAAAAAATGACTGAGATGAAGTGTGGTTACTTTAAAATAAATTAATGTATACATATTTTTTAATTTCTGAACAGTAAAGTTGTGTTGTACGAGAGGAAAATATCGTTTTTCGTAAAGTTCGTCAATTTTTAAAATTAAAAACAAAATTTATAAAAATTATATTAGAAATAACGTTTTCGATCTGTTGGCAAGATTTTTTTTCAATAAATTCTACTGAAGTTTTTGTAATAACCTGAATTCGGGGCTCTACTCGGACTAAGCAGTCAAAATAATGCATCTATTAGTAGCAGATTAACGTTATATATCTTGATATTATATTGTTACGCCTTAGAAAAATATATTTTATCCCACATAGACAAAAAGATGTCTTGTAGAGATCTAAAAGAGTTCCTGCATGTCTTATAAGATGTCTTAAATACTGTCTAAAAGATATATTTTAGATGTCTTTTAGAAGTCTTACAAGACATCTTCAGGAAATCTAAAAGATATATAAAAGTGTTGCGTAAGACTTCTAAAAGACATCTAAAATATATCTTTTAGACAGTATTTAAGACATCTTATAAGACATGCAGGAACTCTTTTAGATCTCTACAAGACATCTTTTTGTCTATGGGAGAGGTTGTTTAGGGTGCTTTCCAGCAAAACACAGTATAACACAGTGCGTCCATTCATGTGAGTGAGACACTCACATGAATGAACATGCACTGTGTTATACTGCATCTTACTGCCAAACACCCTCTACGTTTATTTTCTTACATTTAATAAGAACTCTGAGAATCATAAAATTTAAGTGAGGACTTACTCTCAGAATGACTATATATAGGACATAATTAATGATAAGCATATTATAATACAGGACTATTTCGCAAACAGACTGTTTGGTATGACAAAAACACTATATCTATATATAAGAAAACATCATAATATAATCACTATATATGTAGACTAGTGTACTAGATAATCAGAGAATTAAGCGCGACTGACGTTACGTATATGCTGATTGGGTCTACCATATTTATGAATCCGTCTTATCCAATCAAGCGTCGCTTTTTGCCGCTGCGGCAAGCGTTTCGCTTTCCCCGACACCGCTTTCCGGCCGTATAGGGTATTCTTTAATTATCTATAGGATTGTAACGCGTAAACAAAAATATCCGATTTTCAATATATATCACCGTATAGTGACAATGGCATATCTAATATAGTTTTATCATCACACCAATATCTATTTACGTAAGGAATTTGCTTTAAATTGGAAAAATAAGTTTCCTTATGAATATGTAATTTTAATAGGATTCATAGTATCGTTATATAAGATTGCCATAAAGTCGAAGTTAATTTCAGATACAATAAAGTATATATATTAAAAACTTAAATAAGTAACATTGCACGATAAATAAAAAATATGTATTTAAATGTCATAGTCAGTATAATTACTGACGTTTCTTTAAATAATAGCGCATTTTGTCGCCTGCGTGTTGCAACCAATTCTTTATATGTTTTTGAATTTCTGCAACAGTGCCATCACGGTGCTCCTTATTTTTGTTCATGACAACTCCTATAAAAAGATTAAGTATTAATATGAAATTCGTAAAAATACTTAGAAAAAATCAGATTCAACGTATAAACAAAAACAATATTTAAAAGGTCTTTCAAAGAATTGAAATTTCTCATATATATTGCAAATATCAATAACTACACATTTTATATATTCATAAAAATTAAGGATCTAAACAATAATAACTTTCTCGGACAATTAAACACATTAAAATATTCTTATTAGAAGTATGAACATAATTGTTCATCTTTTTGCAGCAGTAAATTGTTTTCAATATGTAATTTCAAAGATGTACGCATAATTATACCCTTCAGAATATTCATGTTAGCATATCTGTTTTTATAATAAAAATTTACAATAATTACTCACCAATTACAGTATTCATAAAAGGAGAATCTTTGACAGCAATCGATCCTTTGGCACCAGTCCAAGACACCTTATGTCCTAATTCATATGTCATTGTATATGACAAAATGTTGGAGACCATTTTTTGGTACGTATCACCACCTTGTTGCATAATAGCTTGTTTCTGTAAAAAAATATTCAAATAGTATTATTTGAATATGAAATAAGTAAATACGTTTTTGATTTCAAAAAACTATTTTAGAGCCTAAAGAATTATATACGTAATAAAAAACCTCGATTTGTATATATAAATTTTGTTTCTTTAAATCCTTCCAATTTGTAATATTGACATAAACTCATTCGACTCATAAATTTGTAGCAGTAAATGAAATATTTTAATAAAGAAATGAAATAAAATATGAAGGGTACAAGAAGGATATAGTTTATCGGTTTCGTTCGTTTCAAGTAGGTAACTGCTGTACATACTGTTACAGTGTGTGTGTGTGCGTGCGTGCGTGCGTGCGTTTATGAAAAGTGACAACGCAACAAACAAATTATAATACAAGTGATTCAACATTAGACAATCTTAGGATTTTTCGTAGTATTGCATTAATTTGTATTATATACACAAACTTAATTAAGTAAGTAATTTATATATTATATATATATATATATATATATATATATATATATATATGTATAATCTAGATAACTAAATATTGCCCTTTTAATCAGGATTTTTTTTCAATTGAAGATGTAATAAACAAATAAGGATGTAACGAACATTTAATTAATATTTATTTACATTAGATTTAAAACAAAAGTGCAAAAAAAATAATATAAGATTTAATACTTACAAAGCCTTTACGAATTGTTTCATCGTTCCTTAATCTATTATTAAATTCGAAATATTCCTCCGTGGTTGACAATGGGAAATCGGGCAACAATGTTAAGTCATTATTCACAGCGATTTCATTATTTGCAGTATTTGGGCGTATCTCTTTCAAAATTGCGACTATTTCCTTCATTTTTGACGTGTTCTTATTGAATTGTTGTTTGCTTTCAGTTTTAAATTCACGAAATTCTTTATTTAACTTGTCCACTTTATCCCACAACATATCTACAACAGAACAAACCATTAAAATTTAAATATACTAGACACTACAGACGCGCGCTACGCGCGCGCTATTTAGCTTTAACATTACACACAACTGTCAAAATATATGATGAACATTACACACAACTGTCAAAATATATGATGACAGTTGCAAATGAAGTAAGCGCAGTGAGAGAACCAATCGGCATCGCGGAAAAGAGGCAACAATAAACTATCCATGCCTTTTTTAGAAAAGGAATTTATATTTAAAGTTTACTGTAAATTGAAATGTAATAATAATTTTGATAAGAAGAATATAAACTTACTCAAAGTCACATTTTTTTCAATTTTGGACAGTGGTGCTCGTTTACAATTTTCGAAACTTTCGACACACGAAGTTCCAGCTGAATCAATTGAACCATGAAAAAAATTACATACGAAGTTTAGTTAAATACTGTTGTATTCTATACTAACTTAACACTACTAAAAAGTATACCGATAGAAGAATTTTTGCGATTTTCTTTATCTTTGTCAGTAATTATTGGACTTTGATTTTTGCAAAGAATAGTATCTTCGCTGCTGGAATCAATTTCTTCATCCTTAACGTCAGTTTCATTTTCTTCAAAAACCTCCATAGAAAATGGATGTCCCTTCAAAACTGGAACAACATTGCTACGTATTGCAGCTTCGTTTTTCGTGGAGTCCGTAGATATAGTTGTATTGTTCTTGTGAATGGTTAAAAAAAATCAAAAGTTTATTATTACAAGTAGAATAACATTAAAATAAAATGTGTGTAATATGATATTAATAATTTGCGACTAATATAACTATAGAACATTTTATAACTACATACAGAACATATATACAGAACATTAACAACATATGTTTACTTTTCTTATAGATATATCTTTTTATATATTAGTATTGTATTCGCTAATATTATTACTCACTTGCTTCATTGTGTGCGGTTGTGAGTTTGCTAAAGAATGAAATTCAGTCCCAACGGCTGCAGATTTTCTTTCATTTCTTTCACATAATTTATACGTATTTGGAGGATGAGAAATTGTTTGAGATCGTTTGGGAGCACTTTCTGTATAATAAGCATGACATTAATGAGGTAATAAAAAATTTACAACATGTAAATCTATTTATGTGCACCTAAATTATGTATGTACATAATTTAGGTGCACAAAAATTTAACATTTTTTCAATTGTTCTCATCAAGTTGTCAAATATTTTTGTTAATATTTTATTATCTCTTATTATATTTTGTAATATGCTTGATTCATAATACATGAAATTAAAAACGTACTGTTATTTGCCTCGTTTTCGTCGACGTCGTCATAAAAACGCTTTTTTGTAATTAGACGTTTCAATGGTAAAATTGGCGTTGTTTGTTCCGATAGCGCACTGAACTGTGTTTCATCGGAACTCGATATATCGATGCACGTTTTTTCTGCGTTGCGAGCCATTTCGTAATTACAGTAGGGCCCCAATATTTTTTGATATTGATAAATGTTCCAATCATCTTCAGGGGAAATTTTCTTTTTTATTGCATTCGTGGCGTTGATTCCTGTAGACGGATACGCAAAAGTTTTATCTGAGAAGGTCACCCAAAGGTCTGGAACGACTGAACAGTATTTGTCCCAAGTTATTACGTAATACATCTGAAATAATGAACCAATTTCTAAATATTTAAAAAGATAAAAAGAAATTGTAATTTGGGTGAATGAGAAAAATAAAACGGATTTTATAGAAGTGTTTTTGAAATATTTTATGAATATTTTATTAATATTATACAAAATAAAGCATTGGCTCTATGAGTGTTAAATACAAATATAAATAAAAGGCCTATTAGAACCGAGCGTTTAATTTCTTAGCATATAAGCAAAATCCATCCGCGCGCACGGCTCTAATAGGCTTTGTATTTATATTTGTATTTTATTGTATTAATATTTTTGTTGGAACATTTTTTCATCTTTCAAAACATACATTTTGATATTTACATTTGCACAAATACGATTATGTTTATTATTCCAATGTATATTCCAATACCTGTAAGAGTATATATTGTTTAACGAAATAAATAAATAGTAATAATAATAATAATGTACAACAAATTGAATAACACTGAAGTATTTTCTAATATTCAATTGTTAGCTGTTTAGATATTACTTTAATCATAACAACAATAACAACAATGATAATAATAAGTTAAAATGTTAAATATTCCTCTAAATGGCATATGTTACGTAGAATGATTATGAAAGCGATAATACTGACCTTAATTGTCAGTGTGTAGAACAGGAATAAAACAATATTTATTTTTATAAGGAAGTCGCATTGCTTTAGCACTTATAATGCTTACTGGGCATATTTCAAGTTCTGACCATTTATCACCGACATGGATTCCTAAATGGCGTGAATCGCATGGATATAAAGGAAGACTGACGGTATTCTGCAGTTCTCTTCCAATTACAATTGATTCTCCATCTTTCTTGCCAATATGTTCGATCATGACGATACGCTTATCCTTTGTATAACAAAAACTATCAGCTTGTTTTGTGCAAGACAGTGTGAAGTTGTTAAATTGCACTTCCTTATGTGACTTCGTACATCCAAACAGCAATTCTTCGTTCTTGGGTTTTTTAAGAATCGGATATTGTTGATGTTCACATTTAGTACTAGTTGTACTTAATGATTTTTCTATTAAACGCCTTTGCAGTTGTTCTAAGGGTTGAGCGCTTTTTCTGAGTATTCGTTTGAGGTGCTGTAAAAAATTTTCGAATGGAAAAGCACTGTACATATCCAAACATCCATGAATCTTCGCATCTTCGGATAAATGAATTAAATTATGCACATTGTAGGTAATATATTCCTCACCATACAATATTTTAAATGTTTGTACAAAATGTACTAATAACTCCTTTGCGTATTCATTATTATATTTACAATCAGCGGCATTGCACAGAATAGAAATCGCACAATGTAGAACGTAAAAATGTCTTAAATAATCCTTTGGTAAATACGACCACACAACAGCCAAGCTGGTGTAAAGCAGAAACAATCTAAACTCCGTCACTTTCCATCGATCTAGTTCATCTAACCCTCTCGGTTTTCTGGCAAATTCTCTGGGTATGTGTGGTATTAACGATTTCAAATGTGCTGATAGTCGATTAATTTCAGAAGAACGCAATTTGACACCCTTTATTCCTTTTATCCAAAATTTTAGAAGTCTTTTCATGATACCGAGACAAATTAAGTGCATATAGTCCAAGGGAAACTGCGTTACCATTTTAAATGCAGCTGTTTCGAAAGGAGAATCATCTAGATGATGATCTTCATTGTTTCGTAATAAAAACGTTTCATCCGAGCGTAATGGAGCGCTTTCATTAAGAAATACCATTTGGTGCTGTCTCCACTCACCTTCTTCTTCACATTTATCACATCCATAGAACCCTGTGTGGCTTTTAATACATTTTAGGAATGCTTTTGCCAATGGCAGTCCGTCAATGCCTAAATTTATCACAATTGGATTTTTGATAGGTTTATTGGCAGGTCTGGTGCGTTTTAAATGATCTTCCAATGCTTTCTGTAAACCATGGTAATAGAAAAATCCACTATCAGTAAGAGTTGTTGATTTTACAGTTGGCGTTTGCAATAATGTTCGTGCATCACTAGGAAGATTTTCATGCCCATTACACCTGAGACCTTTCAGCAATTTCGTTAAAGCAAAATGTGTAATATTATTTTCAAGTGCCCATGTTCGTATAAATTGGAGTAATGGAATTTCTTTGCGTGGATTAACATTAAAATCTTGATCCCATTGACCATTGTCGTTATCATTCCATTCTGATGCCACATCAGATTCTTCAAAATTTGAATGAAAGTCATTATTCATTTCTTCACAATCTTCAGGAATAATATTTACATTAATGTCATTAGTATTATCGGTGTTGTCGTCGTTAACCTGAGGAATATCAATATTTTCAGCGGCTCTATCTTCGCCAATATCTAGTATTTCTTGACGTCGACGCCATTGTTGAGTTCGACAAAGGTGTTCGTATCTTTTCCTCTTCGGCATAATAACGATATTCGTCAACTTTTGTAGGCCGTTTAGGAAAAAAAAGTATACTGGAAAACATTTGTAAAAATCAGAACTTCAACGATTAAACTTATATCTATATCACTCATGCATAATTAATAATGTTAATCTCCATGCCAGAGAATATAGATCTTGTGTGTAGAAAAAAATATGAGCTCATTGCAGATTTGTAAATGCGTACCACAGATTAACAGTAAAGTAATTTCATCTAGGTGAAATATTGATATTAAGGAGATGAATTACTCGCAACTCAGTCCTGAAAACGCGGTAATGTACTCGTGCTTGGAGTTGTGAAAATATAAAGTAATTCAACATATCAATTATTGTTAATAGAGGAGATCAAATCAGTAAGGCAAGATAAAAACATTCATATTAATAAATAAAAATGCATTCAACGGTAGCAAAAAATGAAAACAGTAGGATGCAAACAATTCATTAAACACATAATCACATCACACATAATACCATAAATATAACATATGTATAATAACATGCATAACGTACATATAATACCATAAACATAACATTTATTATATGAATCCTATATCTAAAAATTCACAATTAAAACTATATGTGTGTGCATGTTTACTTTTATAAATTTTATAAACATGAAAAAAAGTAACCTTTGAAAATGTATAAATGTATTTTTTATTAATTTTTTATCCCGTAGAAGATTTTGAATTATATGTATTATACTTGACAAAATTTGTAATTATCTGTAAATATTTAGCAAAGAAAACTTACGAGGGCCTGCAACGAGACGCTCTTTAGTTTTTACTAATAAAAGTTACTTTGTTGCAATGAGAAAAAAGAATATTTACATTTACTACAATTTTATTGTAATTATACGTTATAATAATAATGAAAGATACATACGAGGTCAGAATGTCCTTTAAAATCAGTATAAGAAAATTATTGTGACTACTCCCAACCAGCACGCAGTATGTCTAAACAATACCCACAGGATACTTTGAGGCCGTTTTGGGACGATAGATCTTCTGGATGTTCTCTGGGCATATATATTAAACATACATATTATCTGAGCTGTTATATCAAAATTATTGTACATTATGCGAATGTTAAAATTAATTTTTACAACATGCGGATGCTAAGAAAATTAAATTTAAATTTAAGTGCACAAAGCACAATATTTTCTTGGTATTTCACCATTAATTAAGTATTAAAATTAATTGATCTCATTTTTAGATACATTCCCCATAATAAAACCCCTCTGTATCCCTCTAAAGATATAGGCAAGAAAAAATCGAGGCGAGTCTAAGTCGGGAATTTTGTTTAACATATATCCCATATGAAAAGTGAAAATATCAAAAATGTATAATGTTTCGGGAGGTTATAACGTCGTTTGTCGAGGTTATAAAGTATCACACAACAATTTTATTCTCTATAATGCCTAATATTCCCTAATAAGTCAGATTCGTTATATTCTTATTTCGGTAATTATTCAGTATATCTGCTCATCACCTCCGATTTTGATCAATAAATCAATCAATCTTTTATTTCTATATGAAGAAGCTTTGTTTATATTTACTGACCTTTGAAGATTCGTTGCTCTCCAATTAAGAAGTACTTCGATCTTCTTAATTAGCACTCATACGGCCAAAGAAACACTTTATGTATATAATGCGTCATGCACTGCAATGGACACGCTCACTCGAAACCAGATTCATCACCTTTTGCCACGTTGTATTATCGATGCGGCATCGATTTCAACATGGCGACAGAGCAGGATAATACGTTTCATTCTCCTCCGTCAAACGCAGAGATGTGATTGGCTGGCAGAATACACGTATACGCGGCCAGTATAGCAATTTCAAACGTCTTTAAAAATATATTGTAGATATCTTGTAGACATCTTTTAGAAATGCCTGGAAGAGACGTCTTGTACGGGATGCCTTTTAGACATCTTTTACCGACATCTTATATTGAGATATTTTTCAGATGTCTCTTAGATGTCCCTTTCAAGATATCTTTTTCGAGATGTCTTTTAAGATGTCTTTTAGACATTAATGCAACGAAATGTTAACTGGGATGTCACACGTGCATGGAAAGTCCCGCGACGCGTGCGGGATGGACCACTTTCCACGCACTTGCAACATAAAATAGGGTGTGCAACACGTGCGTGAAGTTGAAAATTCCCGGGTGCGGTGACCTCACTCGCCTTCGGCTCGTGCGTCAACTCCGCACCCGTGAATTTTCATCTTCCAGCACTTGTTGCACAAATAACTATTTCGATATTATATTTTATTGTCCATTACGATTTTTTAATACAAAGCCTGTACTACGTTTTATAATTAATTTTATTTAATAAAGGTATAGTATTCGATATCTTCCGAAAAAGAATATCTTTTTCTTTATCTCGCAGTGTACACGCGAATTGCAGATGTAAGCGCTAATTGAAATTTTTGTGATGATCGCTTTTTAAAACTAAATTATTCAGCGCTATGTTTCTTGGCGAGATATATATATTTTTTATTACTTTACTTGTTTATTCTACATCTGCAACTTATATGTACATTGTAAGATAGACAAAAAGATATTCTATTTCGGAATATATCGAACACTATACCTTTATTAAATAGAATTAGTTATAAAACGTAGTACAGGCTTTGTATAGAAAAATCGTAATAGACAATAAAATATAATACCGAATAATGTGTTTTTCTAATGCGTAACAATATAATATCAAGATATAGAACATTAACCTGCCAGTAATAGATGCATTTTAGACTATTTTAGTCCGAGTATAGAGCCCCAAATTCAGATTATTACAAAAACTTCAATTAGGTAGAACTCGAAAAAGAATCTTTCCATGCTCCAAGTTGAAAAATTTCGTTATTATTTCCAATATAATTTTTATACAATCGAATAAGAATACAAGCCATTTTCGGTCTAATCTTAGATCTTAGGCAGCTCAATATTAATTTCCGTGTATATATATTCGTGTATAATTTTTATAAATTTTGTTTTTAATTTAAAAAATTGACAAACTTTACGAAAAACGATTTTTTCCTCCACATCGTATAACACAACTTAGTCCAGAAATTAAAAAGAATATATACATCATGAAATTCATTTAAATCTGAATGAATTTCATCGCAGTTATTTTTCGATAGGATTAAATATTTTCAACATTATTTTAAAAAGTACAGTTACAGAAAAATGCAAATTTTAAAAATCACACTATCGGATATATTGGTCATAGGCCTAAACAAACAAATACATGTCTTCTCCTTTTCAGAACATTTCTCGGAAAAAATTGTTAAAATTATTGGAGTAGTTCATGGTCAAAACATAAAAATTTCAGCGAAAATGCCCATATACGTACAAAAATATTCCTATAATAAATATTAAATATTAGGATACGACGGATACGTTAATGTAGGGCTAGCTGGAGTAGCGGCCTCGATCGCATCAGCTGACAATGAGTTGGGAATGATATTCTCTCTCTCGCTCGCTCGCTCGGCGCGCCGAACTTGGCCGCGGCCGCAGCTAGTGTTATCGGACTCGGTACTATGCGGTAGCGTGTGGAAGAATAAAGTAATATTTTTGTATGAATATTACTTTATTTCACAATTGTTGCAAATACGTTAAAATATAAGCGTGTCTAAATATAAGCGTGTCTAAATATGTGCCAAATATTTATTTCACGTAGAAAACAATACATTATCTATGTATATAAAATAGTTAAAACATTAGTAAAGAAATATTAATATATTTGCAACGATTGTGAAATAAAAGTAATATTTATACAAAAATATTACTTTCATTCTTTCACACGCTACCGCATGCCAGCGATCCTTTATTTACGAACACTGCGGCCGCGGCCAAGGTCAACGTGCCGAGCGAGCGAGCGAGAGAGAGAGAGTTATTCAGCTGATACGATCGACACGGATAGATTTATTTTCGATATAGATTCACGTAAATGCAAGAGAATAAAAATCGGTGATTAGTCCATTACATATCTTCTTCTTGTAACATATCTTCTTTTTGTAACTTTACTCGTAAAGAACGCAAAAGTGATATGTATATTTTTTTTTAATGTAAAAATTTCTTATGTATTCTTTATTCTCTTATAATGAAACGAAGTAGTATTATATAAGAACTGATATAAATAATAAAGAATAAGAAGAATCCCTGGTAGAAATTTTGACTGGGCGCTTGCATGGCACTAACCAGCGTGCCACACTGCCACTTCAGGAGCTGGCATGGCACGCTGGTCAGCGCCATCCTCGAAACGTCACGTTTTGCCCGCTAGCGCCATAGATCTGATGTAGTGCTGGCATGGCGCTAACATGGCGGCAATAAGGTGCTATCATCAAGAGACACGGTAGTGTCTCGCGTTAAGTATGTGGTCTTTTTACAAGCGGACTCTGTTAAAGCGGAGCGCGAGACCGACCGTGTCTCTTAACGCGACGCGACGGGTTGCGAGTACTCGAGATGTTGAGATCTCATATAACGAGTGAACGGATCAAGTTCTAAGTAGGCTTGATCGATAGCTTGGGGTTCGAATTGGGGGGGTATCTCCTATAACATTTTCCGCTACGTGCCCTACGAGCGGAGATATTGCGACGTAAAGTTGAAATGTGAAATTATTTTAAGATACTTCTTCTCCTACGTCGACTCTCAAGCTCTCAACCAATCAGAGCCATCAGAGGAATGTAACTTTCACTTTTTCGACACTGGCGCGCTACTATCGCCAGTTTCGAAATCGGTATGTTATTATTACGTGTGCGTACTGCGCTCAGTGCAGTTAGTGCAGTTAGTATGTATATACTACGTGTGTGTCCTGCGCGCAGTGCAGACAGTGCGTTCAGCTCGCTGTCACAGTCAGTTAACCTACACGGTAGTGTCTCGCGTCATCATCAAGTATACGCGCGGAGCGATACCGACCGTGACTCTTTACGTGATGCAACGATTAATATTTTTTCTGATTCAAGGTAATCGTTTTATTTACATGTAATTATCCTATTATTATACGACGCGAAGCGCGACTGCACCGTGACTCTTTTATGCGACTAAGTGCATGTGACATCATATAACGGCAGGGAGCTGATGTCGAGGAGATTTTCCCGTTTACGCGAAGAAATTATCGTAAGTTATTATATTATACTACAGAAGTAATGCTCGTGTATATCAAGAGACACGAGTGTCTCGCGTCAAGTACACGCGAAGCGAGACCGCACCGTGACTCTTTTATACGTGACTAAGTACATGCGACAGGAATTATAGTAGTCTACGTTTACGTGAGTATTACTTCTGTAACAACTTATACGATATCATCATAGTTACTATAAAATCTCTCGTTTACGCGGAGGAATTATCGTATCATAAGTTACTACAGAAGTAACGCTCGCGTAAACATAGGTTAGGTTACCGGTTTTTTACAAATTTTACATAAAACGCGAGATTCACTTATGTATGCAAGTTCAACGCTTATTGAGTTAATGTGTAATAATTTTCCTATTAATGTAAATAGATGGAACGTGAAAAAGAGCAGGAAAAGGAAAGAGCGCTAGCGGCGAAGAAAACATGCCGACCGAAAAATCTCCGCAGTCAGAAAATGTGCAATCTGATGGCCCCGCGATTAAGAAGATAAGAAAAATCCAGATATAGATACAAGTTTCTTGCCAGATAGGGAAAGGGAGGAGGAGGAAAATAAATTTAGGGAAGAATTAAAGCAAGAATGGGCTAAAAAGTAAAACGCGTTGAAGGAAGAAGAAATTGAGATCACATTCAGTTATTGGGATGGATCTGGCCATCGTCGGAGTGTTATAATGAAGAAAGGTGAATGTATCAGTGATTTAGAGATACTCCAGTGTCACTTTTGGAGTAACATTGGCGTGATATATAATGTTCTGCTGCATAAATTTAATTTTCACATACAGGTAATTCTATCTATCAGCTTCTTCAGAGATGTTTAGAAGTTCTGAGGCATGAATTCAGCGAGCTTAAAACAGTAATGGCAGATCAGTTAATGTATGTCAAGGAAGATCTTAGATTACCGCACCATTAGACGTTGTACGATTTTATTGTAACTAAGGTAAATATACTAAATGATAAAACTTATGAAGCAATATCACAATGTTGGCATGTTATTTTATTTTACTTAGGTATTTATCACGATTGAAAGAATACTTTGTATAATTCTCCTTTATGTTATTTTAGATCATGATACGAGAGGAACAAACACATTTTTCCAGCAAGTAGATGGGAACCTTTTGATCCAACAAAAAGTTACGACAAGTATACAGTGTCGGATAAAAATAGGAAGAAAGATAAAATTTGATAAACTTATATTCAACGAATTGTCCAATTTCGTTTAAAGGATTCAGATTCAAAGGACTGTAATTTAGTAGAGCTACATAATCGAGTAAATGAATTAAATATCACATAATTGAATAAATTAAAATGACAGTCCTTAAAAATACAATGTAGCTACAATATATATATATATATATATATATATATATATATATATATATTATATATATATATATATATATATATATATATATATTGTGACGTTGCGGCTCGCCGCACCGTCGCGGCGCCCCGCCGCCGTCACAAGGCGCGAAATTTTGCGCCCAGGGACGGACCAGGGAGGCAACGACGAGATCTCCAGGGGTCGTATTTAATCGCGTTTCCGCATTCTGATTACTTTCTTTCTTTTATGCAATGTAATACGCGCGGCACCTCACCCACGCCACGGCAACTCTTCGATGGAAAAATCGGCGAGGGAAACCAAGGACGATTGACGACCGAGGAGGGGTGGCCAACGCGGAAACTACAGAGATCACGGGCTGGCGAGAGCAACGCGGCAGGCGTGCGGCCACGGACAGCAACGGACAAGGCCGCCGATAGCGGGGCCCCGGCCGGGAGAAACCCGGCCTCAGCAAATTACCTCCACGGAACATCGGCCTACGGGGTGGCTGGCCACCGCCTCGGGGTCGAACCGGAGGCACGACGGCACAAATCAAGTCTCGTTCGCTGTGAAGGACAAAATCTGAGGAGCCGCTACGCTGCCGAGGGACCGTTGCGCGCCCCCACAGGATCCCATTGCGACGATCCTGCGTTGAATTATCGTGCGAGCTTGCAAGCTCGCTTCCGATTGGTCCGCGCGCCCCGAGAGGGGCGATCGCATCGATCTCGTTATCGAGCGAATATTCGGCGAGACTCTCTGGTCGTCCGTCGGCGAGATCACCCGTGTTGTAAAGTACGCGATAGCCACCCCGAGTCGGGGATATCGAATTTCTTGTCGGATCGAGGACCGTTGGTCGAAGGTGACGGCGAGGAACCAGGAGGAGGCGAATCGCCGGTGAGGTTGCCCGTTATTCTCTCAGTGTAAAGCCACGATACCGCCCTCCGGTGCACGCTCTCGCTCGGGATAAAGCATGTGAGATCGAGTGTAATTTCGCGATCGATAACGAGAGCGAAGGGCCTCGGGATGGTCTCGTGGCCGCGGAACCGTGGTATGAGCGTGATAGCGAACCCCTGGAGATCGCGACAGCCGCGTTAGCGAATTCGATATCGCAAGTATATCGCGTCGTCCTCGCGACCTTGGTGTACGGCCGCATACGGGCCGGTACTTCGTAAATTGCGTTACCGTTTCTTCGCGTCGGGAAATTCTTGTGTTCTAGCGTCGGTGTTGGCGTATCGATTGTGTTCGGATCCCGGTATTACGAATCGATAATCGCGTCAGGCTCCCATTGGTGTCGATGGAGTAATTGCGGTAGATTTGCTCTCGCGTTGAGAAACTTGCGTTCACAAGCCCCTTGCGTTCGGTATTACTTGCGTTACGCCCTATGGCGTCCCGCCCTGCGCGCGATAACCTCGAGTTTTGCGTTAGAGATAGTACTCCTTGTATTGTCACAATCTCGGCGCCTCCGTGTTGCGCCCATTTAGAAAATTCTCGCGTAGATTAAGATAGCCTGGCGATGGAATTCTCGTACGGGCGTGGTGTTCACGCGCATCGAGCGTGGTGCACCACCATTTCGCGACATTTCCCGTTAACTTTCGCCTCTCGCGTTATTATTACTATTAAGTGTTTGAGAACTGCGCTTTCCGTGCGCCTACCATAAGCTTTAATGACCGCGTTAAAAATTATTTCGGTTGAATAAATCCAGACATCCCGCCACCGGCTATTCTTGATTGGTTATTGGCTTTATTTTGTGTTTGATCGAAGCCGGATGGATAAACGTTGTTATTTTCTCGACAACCAGCACTCAATAAATGTTATTTTCTTTGTTATCTGACTGAGTTACAAATTTACGTGTCACCCCGCCGGATATCGCGCTGCCCTTCATTAACCCCGCCCGTGATTAGGTCAAGCTAGCCGATTCCACGCACCTCCACCCACTTCGTTTTGCGTCTCGTTTAGGTTTTCGTGATTTCGTGGACGCGAATGTACGCGTCTGGCGCCCAACATTCGGAACATTTCGTGGAGTATCGGAGGTGCGAGGAAACCACTGGAGAGGCCTACCATCCCGCTCTCCTAAGTCCTTTTGATCCGGCACACGTCCCGGAGCGGTCCGGGAGTGCAAAAAGTCGTGACAATATATATATATATATATATATATATATATATATATATATATATATATATATTACATTCTTCTTTATAATGAATCAATTGTATGATGAAACAAAGATGTTTATCTGGTTATTTATAATATTTACAGTCCTTTGAATCTGAATCCTTTAAACGAAATTGGACAATTCGTTGAATATAAGTTTATCAGATTTTATCTTTCTTCCTATTTTTATCCGACACTGTATACTTGTCGTAACTTTTCGTTGGATCAAAAGGTTCCCATCTACTCGATGGAAAAATGTGTTTGTTCCTCTCGTACCATGATCTAAAATAACATAAAGGAGAATTATACAAAGTATTCTTTCAATCGTGATAAATACCTAAGTAAAATAAAATAACATGCCAACATTGTGATATTGCTTCATAAGTTTTATCATTTAGTATATTTACCTTAGTTACAATAAAATCATAAAACATCTAATGGTGCTGTAATATAAGATCCTCCTTGACATACATTAACTGATCTGCCATTACTGTTTTAAGCTCGCTGAATTCATGCTTCAGAACTTCTAAACATCTCTGAAGAAGCTGATAGATAGAATTACCTGTATGTGAAAATTAAATTTATGCAGCAGAACATTATATATCACGCCAATGTTACTCCAAAAGTGACACTGGAGTATCCATCATATATATATATATATATATATATACATTCATCTTTCTTCATTATAACACTCCGACGATGGCCAAATTCATTCCAATAACTGAATAACATAAAAGAAAATTATACAAAGTTATTTTTAATGATAAATACCTAAGAAAAACTTTTCCGGCATGTGATTCCTCGATTTCAACAGAAGCATCGTACATAACACGAATATCATCGTGAACGTCATTCAAAGAATTGCACGTGTCGAAAAATCCAATGCCCAATCTAACAAACCCGATCATTTATCTTCTCATTTCTCACAAAAATTAAAGGAGAATGTTAAATTTATCTTTAAAAATAGGCAAAATTCAAGCAGCTGTAACTTTGTTAAAAATAAACGAAATTTAAATTTTAAAAAAGGATTTTAAAGCTTGAAATTTCTACTTTCGAAAGGTTACTATTATTTTTTAGTTTCTGTGAGTTTGATAATTTTTACATATAAAAAACTACGAGCTGGACGAAATAGAAAATTTTTCTCTCACTTTGTGGGCCTGTCACGTGCACAAAAAAAAATCTGCGAAAATTTTTGACTTCCTAACATGAAAGCTTGATGTTTTTCTTGCAAAATCTTTTTTTACGATGATTTTTTTAAGAGAGTTATGAGCAATTAAAGTCAAAATGCTCATTTCTTATTCAATCCACGATAACTCAGCAACAAAAAATCGTAGAAACATTAAAAAAAAAAAGATTTTGTAAGGAAAACTTCAAGCTTTCATGTTAAGAAGTCGAAAATTTTCACAGATTTTTTTTGTGCACGTGACAGGCCCACAAAGTGAGAGAAAAATTTTCTATTTTGTCCAGCTCGTAGTTTTTTTTATATGTAAAAATTATCAAACTCATAGAAACTAAAAAATAATAGTAACCTTTCAAAATTAGAGATTTTAAGCTTTAAAATCCTTTTTTTAAATTTAAATTTTGTTTATTTTAACAAATTATTGTAATACAGGAATAAAGATGTTTGTAAATAGCCTAATCTTCTTTACATGTGCATGTGTTTAGTAAAGAAAATTTATTTTTATATGTACAGATCCTTGTTGTGTTGTTGAACATACAGACGTGTTATGTTTACATACTATTACTTAGACATACTATCACCTAAGGATATACTATACTAGTACATGCTTATAACATATTACGCTGAGTTGTATTTGTATTCTATGTCGCAAAATATATATGTTATAAATACTGTTTAATGCTTATATGATCCCTAATACTACAAAAAGAAATGATATCACAACAAAATTACCTTTTTAAAAAAAGGTAAAAAAAAGGCGTTAAGTATGTGGCGCGCAGCATGTTAGCTCGAAGAAAGTGGTTATATCAAAAAATCGAAGTATCTGTGTATCTCAAAAAATTGAAGTATCTGTGTATATCTCAAAAAATAGAAGTATCTGTGTATACCTAAAAAAAACTGATGAGATATTTTTATACTTCTAAAAAACCGATGTGGTATGTTTGTATTTTCACAAAAATAAATGATATCTATAAATTGCGTTAATTATAAAATAAATATATATTCTTCGGAAAATAACTGTTGTATTATTTTTAAAAAATATCTTTGTATTTAAGTGTCTTCTTACACAAGTCATAATAGCTTCATTTTTCCTTACAGCCATTATAATATAACCAAATTCCGTTACCTAACTCAACCCAAGTGTGATATGTATCTTTTTAAATAAATGTTTTCTTGATTGATCTTTAAATAAATCTTTAAATTGCGTTAATCAGAAAGAGAAGATACAATTACAAAATTTTTAATCCAACACAGGAATACAAGGTATTTAAATGCAAAGATGTTAATCGCAAAGATTAAAAACTGTTAAAGAAGTAACAATAAAAAATGCAAATATTTTATTGAAATAAAAAAAAATTTCGTACAAATACTTAACGCTGCTTTTTTACTCCAGTCACAACAAAATTACTTTTTTTAAAAAAAGGTAAAAAAAGGCGCCAAGTACATGCGCAGCATGTTAGCTCGAAGAAAGTGGTTATGGAGTAAAAAAGCAGCGTTAAGAATTTGTACGAAATTTTTTTTTATTTCAATAAAATATTTGCATTTTTTATTGTTACTTCTTTAACAGTTTTTAATCTTTGCGATTAACATCTTTGCATTTAAATACCTTGTATTCCTGTGTTGGATTAAAAATTTTGTAATTGTATCTTCTCTTTCTGATTAACGCAATTTAAAGATTTATTTAAAGATCAATCAAGAAAACATTTATTTAAAAAGATACATATCACACTTGGGTTGAGTTAGGTAACGGAATTTGGTTATATTATAATGGCTGTAAGGAAAAATGAAGCTATTATGACTTGTGTAAGAAGACACTTAAATACAAAGATATTTTTTAAAAATAATACAACAGTTATTTTCCGAAGAATATATATTTATTTTATAATTAACGCAATTTATAGATATCATTTATTTTTGTGAAAATACAAACATACCACATCGGTTTTTTAGAAGTATAAAAATATCTCATCAGTTTTTTTTAGGTATACACAGATACTTCTATTTTTTGAGATATACACAGATACTTCAATTTTTTGAGATACACAGATACTTCGATTTTTTGATATAACCACTTTCTTCGAGCTAACATGCTGCGCGCCACATACTTAACGCCTTTTTTTTACCTTTTTTTAAAAAGGTAATTTTGTTGTGATAATGCAGACATGGCACCAGCGAGTTTTTAACGTGGCACGTGCATGGCGCTAACATGGCGCCAACAATTTCTAAATCCATATAATGCATTTATTTAAAGATTATTCATTTAATTAGTTATTTTTAACAGACTGTCAATTGAACCAATAATATTTACTACTCCTAAATTAACTACTATCTCATAAATTAGGAAACATGAAAATAAATATGTATACAATGACAAATGTGACTCTATATCAACGAGATAAAGGAAGTGGTATTAAGTTCAATAGGGTGATAAAATGATACCATTATAATTACAAATAAAATACCTTATATTTGGCAAATAATCGCAGCCTTACATCGACAGTTTTACAATTATTAATTTTCTATGTTCCAGATAGAAACAAAAACTTTGTACTTCTTTTCACCTAACAATAACTATAAGGCCTTTATTCGCGAGTACACCTAAATACATTCTAGCTCATCCTATCTTATTGTAAAAGTTCATGATAGAATTTCAGTGGTATACTCCAGTACAGAAATCGATAAAATTAAATTTTAATAAAAAATAAAAAATGGAGCAATTTATGAAATTGGAAGAAAAAACGCAATTGAGCACATCTCGCGTCTCCCTTTGTCTATCAATGGAAAAAAAGGCAGTCGAGTGTATGTGTCCGTTGACTATTAATTACTGATTGCAGTAAGTGAACGCAGAAGCAGCGAGAAGACTGTACTTTAAACTAAACGAAAATAGAACGCATAAATAGTCTCTAAGGTGCGACTCTCCGTAGGTCCTTACCCCGCAGATTTACTAGAGTTCGTTTTATAAATATCATTTTGTCGAAGTCAAGTTAAGCTTGCTTGCGATATGATGCTCAGCTTCATTAGCTGAGTCATATAAGTACTTATTGAAAATAATAATCAAAATAATGTTCACGATACAAATTTTTAATAAATTTTGAATATATAGATTTAGTGATTAAGCGTTTTCAGGTCATATCGATTCGAAAAATATAATAAAATAAAACAGTTGTTACTGCCGAATTCAGGTATTTCTGCGATTGACTCGACAATATTCAGCAGAAGTTGAACAGAGATTCGCTCTCTCTCTCTCTCTCTCTCTCTCTCTCTATCTCTCTCTCTCTACTCTCTCTCTCTCTCTCTCTCTCTCTCTCTCTCTCTCTCTCTCTCTCTCTTTCTCGCCGAACTGTTTATGTACGAACCCAAGGACATCGCAGCGAAATTAAACGATTATCTGACAAATATTCGCTGGTCTCCAGGTAGTCTTACACATCTTTGTTGCACTTGATTCGGTCTTTTCTATGTCCTTCCCAGTCCTTTGCATTGGTAAGCGCTGCACTCAATGCCTGTACAAGACCATTCTTTTTGAAGAAATATATCTAAAAATCCGAATATTTATAAAAATTTAACGTTCGGACTCGGCGCTGCAATGACATGCATAAGAAAGTATCGCAACCATATCAATTGACGAAGGAAATCTTATCTCCGCCTATTTACTTCTACACCGCTAAGATATATAAAAAGAAACCTTTTATAACGTATATTATTTATAACGTATATATTTATGTGTGATAAGAATGCAATCGACCACTCGTATTTGACGAAAAAGACGGCCTTGTACATATACCGATGGTACATGTAAGTTCTTTTTTTAAGCGCGAGAAATTAGCGTGTTAATTTTTATTTATCGTGATTCGAATCCCTGATGGCTTTTTTATTTAAGAAATTTCATATATATTCGTATCAGAGGTAAAAGGATCATGGCGCGTAAGGCTAGTTGCTAGCACGCAAGGAAATGATAAACATATACAGAATGGTACTTAAAAAACCTATTTTTACACGCTGAAATTAGAGAGTCGATCGAATCAGAAGCAAAGTATCGCTCGCGATACTATTTTTGCAGTCAAGATCTACAGTTTGATAAGTAGCGCGAACAATCTATTTGACGCGATGGTCCAATAAGAGGGATGTGCTGAATATATATTTGATATTTATCAAATATATATTCGGATCATACGGACCTGTATGTATGTGTGATATTGGGAGATGTAAATAATAAAAAATAAGAAAGAACAAAAAACTCACTATTTGATAGTTCTGATTCTGGTTCTGATTCTGGTTCAGATGTTTTTGCAGTTGGTACAATAATACTTTTTTCCGTAAAATTCTTCTCCAATATTTTGACCTTACAGCCGTAAACTTCTTCTCCGACAATTTTGATGACTTCATTGCAGATTTATGTTTATCTACAATTAATATAATGTAATATTAAAACTTGGATTGTATTTAGTTGGAGTTAAGTTAAATAATATTATTCTACATTTTAAAATGCATCAAACCTGACTGACTGCAAGATTTTTTTGTAAACACAGGAATTTCATTAAAAAGACTTTTAATTTCATCTACATTTTTTCTCAACTTTTTTTGCCGGTAAACTATCTCTGCTTTTTTTATTTTTTCTTCGTCGTCTTCCGAATCCTGCGAAAAAGCAGTCTCAGCTCGACCAAGAAGTATCAAGCGATCCATAGCTTCTGTGAATGTCTCTGAAATAATTATTTTATTAAATTCATTGCGATTAATTAATAGAAACCTATAAGTTAATTAGTTTACCATTTTTAACAAAAAAATAAAATTTTTAACTACATAAAGGCATTTACAGATCGACGCAATTTAATTATAGATTTAGAATTTAGTTTTAATTTATGTGCATCACCATTACGTACGTTAGCTGTGATCTGTTGGATCGAGCTAGTCTGTGAACACCTTTGTCAGTTCAGATATAATATTCATAAGGTTCTTTTATTAAAAAAAAAAAGGAAATATTATTTGTACATACTACATACTTGCTTGTCCAACAATGTCAATATTGTAGAATGGCCATGAGTCTGGTACTTCAGATTCTTGTTTCACCATATCGTGGAGTTCATTGATGTTCTTTTTTGTATATGAAGGAGGAAGAAACGGAACTTTTAATCTTTTTGTTTTCTCGTCCCAGTTAATTCAGGCTGAAGGGACAATATCAATTTCTTTCGTGAGACCTTTTCTCCCACGTTTAACAAATCTCACAATTTTAAATCGATTAATCATTTTTTCGCCGTCGTCGCTTTCAGACATCTGTATAAATATGTATAAATTATACCTTGCATGACACTGATGAAGTTGGTCACACTTAATAGCAACAAGAAAAAATTTGGAAAAAATTAGATGCAGGGCACAAAATCTAAATTTTTGATGTATATATTATATAGCAATATAGCATATAGCAAATATATATGTATGTATGTATGTATGTATGTAAATATTTGTGTGTAAAAAACAACACACAAAGATTTATTAATAATCAGTAACAATGTTTGTTATGGACTGTAAACACGGCGAGATCGAATGATAAAGAGAACTGAATCGAGTTATTGAATAACGGAAATTAGAAACGGAACGGAGTAAGATAATCAAATATCAGAAGTCAGAAATTACATTGAATACAATTATTGAATAGCAACAAAAAAAAAAAAACAGAAGTTACAGTGGATTAAAGAGACTGAATCGAATCAGCAACGGAATTGGATCATATAACGCGAAAGAACCTTAATTACGGAACCGAATTAAACATAACAGAGATGAATGCAAAATGCTAAAAGTCAATAGGAAGTAATATTAAACTTAAACTAGAATTACATATAATATAACAAGAAACGAAGGTACGCTCGAATACGACATGCTATTGAACTTGAAATATCACCCAAGGTGAAAGAGTGCTGCGTCACGCTCGGCGCGTAAGAACTCGACGTCCGAAACAGCGAAAGGGTTCTGTCGCCAATGTATAATAGGCTCGAGGGAAGCGCGGGACTCTAAAGACAACGCTCAATATCGTGCGATTAATATCGCACCGGTATAAGGCTGCGTTCGGAAACATCACCCGAGTGCACACGAGCAATACTCCGTTCTCTTTCTACCTCAGCGAGTTAGAAGGAGAATAGAGTATACCCGTGTGTACCCGGGTGACGTTTCCGAACGCAGCTTAACACGCGCGACACTCTCAATCAAACTCTAGTACACGGCAACACTAATTACGACGCAAAATAATACACGAAATGGTACACGCGGTTGCAAGCACGAAAAACGCGAGAAATGGCGGATTCGCGATCTCGAAATCAGATCGCTGCCACGTAGTCGCCTGCGTCCCTTCCACGGTCGCGATCTCCAGGAGCCTGCAATCTCAATCCGCGATCCCCCGAAGCCAACGAGACTATCCCGGGGCCTCTCGCTCTCCATACCGACCACCAACACCAAAGTAAGCCTTCTCGGCAGTTAATGCGAATTATGTACGAGTCGGTACGAGCAAGAACGCGACCCGGAGGGCGGTGTCGTGGCTTTATTCACGCGAAATGTTCACGGCAACCTCACCGAAAATGTGTTCCTCTTTCACATCGGCTCGTATCCGTCCGGGCTCGGATCTCGGGTCCAGTGATCCCAGGTTTGAGACGGCTGCAACGCCGAGCAACATAGCCGTGGCTGTGGAGGGGATAGGATCGCGTCACGTGACGCTGACGCACACAAGCCAAGCGCCCCGTGTACATGTGCGCTCGTCGCTCGGCCAGCCTCGGCCAGCTAGAGAGAGCAAACATGCTATGCTCTTTCTCTTTCTCTCTTGAACCGGCGCGTCGCGCGTCGTCAGCTTCACATCAGACGAAATACGTGTATTAGCGGCTTGACTGTCGCGTGCCTCTTTCTACACTAGATGCGATCAGATGCGATACACTATCATATCGCTTAATGATTTTACAATTTAAAAGTTAAAGTCATTAATTAACCCTATTTCCTCCAACGTTTTTTCCGCCCCTTTCCTCCAACCATGCACTTTCGAGTCACACGTGTTTTTTATAATGTTAATAGCTTTGAAAAAATTTGTTGTATTTGTGCTATTTGTTGTATAATTTTTAAATAAATTAATAACGCTCAAAAGTCAGGAATTTATCGAAAACAGGTGAGACGCTGGCCGTATTTCGACAGTTCTGTGAGTTTTATTATAATCTTCGTGCGTTATTAATTTATTTAAAAATTATACAACATTGCCAATGCCCGGAACTCTTAAGAAATTGTTTCAATATACTTAGAACTATACGAAAAATATTTTATATAAGCCAGAACTCCGAGATTTCCTACAGCGTCTCACCCATATACCCGTAAATGCGTCTTTCTCGGGCGATAAAATTATTTAAAAAATGAATATAAATAATGCTTATCGCCAGAACTCTTTAGAAAACGTTAGAACACGTTCAGAACTACACGAAAATTATAATAGAACTCACAGAACTGTCGAAATACGGCCAGCGTCTCACATATTTTCGATAAATTCCTGACTTTCGAGCGTTATTAATTTATTTAAAAATTATACAACATTGTTAGTACCGGGAACTCTTTAGAAAATGCTTCTGTATGCTCAGAACTACTCGAAAAATATTTTATATAAACCGGAACTTCGAGATTTCGCACAACGCCTCATCGTTTTCCGTCATGATTACTTTTTGGTTAATATTAATTTTTTAAAATATAACACAAAGATTCTAAAGCTCAGAACTGTTTAGAAAATGCTTCAATATGCTCAGAACTACTCAAAAAATATTTTACACAAACCGGAACTCCGAGATTTCAACTGGCGTCTCAACTCGGTATACTCGTTACATTGTAATTTTTTTTAGTACCTTATAATTAATTGTTTTGCTTTTATATGGCAGAACTCTTTATAGAACTGTTATAGAACTATAGATCTCGCAAAATCTGAAGAGATACAGTGGTGGAACTTGTGTAGGACAAAGTGAGACGCTGCGTGAACCTAGCGTCTCAGTTTGTACTGACGCGTTTTTTGGCTTTAATGGCCGGAACTATTTGTTTAAAGTATCAGGAACTCTAGAACTATTGAAAAGGAAGTCAGAACTCTCAATAATTTGTGAGTTTCCGCAAAATGAGACGCTAGCTTCACACACACTGTTAATTATAAATTGTGTAAAGTGATCTTAAAATTATCATAATATTCTCTATATATTACTTTTGCTTTTCTATTCTCTATCCTTTATATTCTTTTCTATTTATTTATTCTTTTATATCTATCTTGTGTCTATCCTTTTAACTATCCTTTATTCTATCTATTCTATTTATTTCTACCTATCTTCTATCCTATTTACATTAAATATTCATTCATTCATTCATTCATTCATTCATTGGAAATGTAGAAGTTATTTTCTTTAATATTATATTAAAGAAAATAATCTTTTACATTTCCTACTGATGAAAGAGACCACCACCTTCTCGCGGTTTCCGTTGAGCAACAATGTGTACGTCGTCTATTAAAAAAAAATTTACATAACAGAAATATTTGTTCCTTGCTTAATTATTTTTACTCGATATTTTTCTTGATTTTACCAAAAATTTTGTTATTTTAATCATTAATTCCAAGTGAAAAGACGAACCATATTCAAATATGAAATCTTAAATAAGTACATTGTATGGAAATATCATGCGTTGGCTCAAATAAACCTTCAGCTTTATTTAAAAAATTATTTATTTGTTGTAAAAATAATTTCTCTCTTTTATTTTATTACACATATTTTCTATTAGTAAAATAACAAATATATTATTAGAATAATTTATCCACTAGCATGTAATAAAACCTTAATATAAATCCTTTGTTTACATTTTCTTGTACTAATTATAAATTATCTTTTTAAATTACTAACAGATGATTTTGTAAGAAAAAGACGTACACGTTGGCCAAAAGTGGATTTTATTTTCTTTTTGTATCCTTTATTTCCTTAATTTTAAGTTAATACTTTTTATATACACAAGAAATTATAATTTAACCCTATTTCCTCCAACCATGCCCTTTCGTGTCCCACGAGTTTCTAACAGTCGTTTGTTCCGGAAAACAAATGATCGTCAGATAATCCCCCCCACTCCTAAAAAAAGTTGTTGTGATAGGGAACCTCAGGCATAAATTTCAAAGCCGCAGCTTATTTGTTCCCGAAACGGTAAACAATCAAAATTTCGGTGGAACACGAAAGTGCATGGTTGGAGGATTACGTCAGTGTTGTGTGAAAGGTAAATGAGCATTTTTTTTCGATAAAAATGTATTTTTGTGTAAATTTAAGCGTATTTGAAATATTTTTGTTGTTAAAAAAAAATTTGACATTCCACAGAGGACTATTATGGCTCAGAGGCAGACGGAAGAGGTGGGGAGGAGCTACGATTATATAAAAAATTTTAATTTTTTTACATAAAAAATATCTGTCACACTTCAAATTCGTCTTTTCTTATTCGGAAATTCTTTTTCTAGCATTCTTAAAGTCCTTAAAGTCCTTCTGTACCATTTAAAAATTACCAAATTTGCGGCGACGAAATTAAGTATTCCTATTTAATTAATAATTATCTCATATTTTTTTTCTTATTCGCACTACTTTTAGCTTTAATTTGCGCTTTGAACCATTAAATTTCGTCAATTTGTTCGTGAGTTATGATTTTTTAAGTAAAACGAGTCGTAACGTGTGTTTGTCAACATATAATTGTTGTAAAAAAATATTTAAATAAATGATTTCCAAATGTTTCTTTACATTGATTTTTAGTCGAAGGTACAAAGATATTATAATAATTTTTGGGGAATTTTTCAAAGCTATTAACATTATAAAAAACACGTGTGACTCGAAAGTGCATGGTTGGAGGAAAGGGGCGGAAAAACGTTGGAGGAAATAGGGTTAATTAATGACTTTAACTTTTAAATTGTAAAATCATTAAGCGATATGATAGTGTATCGCATCTGATCGCATCTAGTGTAGAAAGAGGCACGCGACAGTCAAGCCGCTAATACACGTATTTCGTCTGATGTGAAGCTGACGACGCGCGACGCGCCGGTTCAAGAGAGAAAGAGAAAGAGCATAGCATGTTTGCTCTCTCTAGCTGGCCGAGGCTGGCCGAGCGACGAGCGCACATGTACACGGGGCGCTTGGCTTGTGTGCGTCAGCGTCACGTGACGCGATCCTATCCCCTCCACAGCCACGGCTATGTTGCTCGGCGTTGCAGCCGTCTCAAACCTGGGATCACTGCTCGGGTCTCGTCAGCCAGCAGCAGATAACGGCGCGATAACCACCAAAATTTTTACGTGCCAACGCCTGAGAACAACTAGAAATAGATCGCGAAAATGCGCTCGATAGAGGAATCGATGACGTGCGACGCGCCCCTCCCAGGCGCGCGGCCCTTCGGCGCGATAGCGCGGGCCAGTTAGGGACGGGCTCGCAAGCCCGCGATTTACAACATAACCTAACCTGTCAGCTTTCTCGACGTGCGAAGAAAAACGTGTTTATAGATATATATATTGACATAGATATACGCGGTTTACGACGACTTCATTGCTTACAACCACGATCAAAGCGTTACGATAGATGTAATTGTAGCCTATCAGTTCTTCTAAAACTGACCCAATTTAATTATTTATTAATTATTTATTGCCGAACCAAATTATTTATTTACCATTTATTTATTATTATTTATTATTATTTATTATTTATTATTATTATTTATTATCATTTATTATTATTTATTATTATTTATTATTATTTATTATCATTTATTGCCAGATAAATTAGTAGAGGACCCCGAAGGACCCCGGCCGCGGTAGGTGAAGGATAAAATAATCCTGTCTCAATTTTAACGTACATGTTAATTTCTAAAACAATTAAGAAGTCGATCTAGAAGCCAAAGAGAAGAATCTCGACAGCACCTAATGTGGCGCAAGTGTGGATCGCATTAGAAACTCAGTCAAATCCAGACCTGCGCCCGTTCAATTTTATGTAAATGCCATATTAGGCGCGGACATGGCCCTGATATGGCTCTTTCCAGTTTTTTAGGATAAGGCTGTGGCGTGGCAAACTTGCATGGCGCTGACAAGTGTCGTGGCGCTGGCAAGGCAATTTCTACCAGGGAAGTGAAAAGATAAATATTACATAGTTTTATGCTTTTCCTAATAATAAAAGATCGAAAGAGTATATATAATTTGATTTGAATAATGCAAAACGAATCCCTACAATATATTACATAATAAAATCAGTGATAATATAAGGTACAAAACTTTTTTTTCTCGCAAACGTGTCTAGTTATTGTTGAATATGTTTCCCTCTAATAACGCAAATCGATCCTATCTCTTTACAAGTTTTCGTTACGTAAAAAGTATTCCTTGTGTACTGTGTATGTGAATCTACTAATCAGGTTGAGAGTAATCAGGAAGAAAGTGAAACATCCATCGTTTGTAACAATTTGTAACAATTTTCCAGTGAAACATTTCCGTCTAGTACCGTATGTTATCACTGTCTGATTTTATTATGTAATATGTTGTTAGGAATATATTCGCTTTGCATTATTTTTAATTAAATTATATATACTTTTTCGATATTTTATTATTAGGGAAAAGCATTATTTAAAATTATGTAATAGATTATCTTTTTACTTCTGCTTATTCTTTATTATTTATATCAATTCTTATAAATACTATCTCGTTTGATTGTAAGAGAATAAAGAATACGTTTCGAAAAAAATTTCAAGATAATTATTTGTGTTTTCAACCGACATGTGGGTAGGACGATAAATTTCGCTTTTTGTTTCGAGTTTCGAGACGCTGCCTGTTTCCAAGCGGCCAAGCACGTGAAGAAGGCAACGCAACATGGAAGGAGCCGTGTACGTGAGCGCTTTGCGCGCACACGTACACGGTTCCTTCAATGTGTGCACTAGTCGAGATCGAGAGTCTAAAGCCCCTTGCACAATAGGCGATAGCGATAGCGATAGCGACAGCGACAAGGTTGCCGACAAAGGTATAGCTTTGTCGGCAACCTTGTTGCTGTCGCTATCGCTATCGCTATTGCCTATTGTGCAAGGGGCTTTACAAACGAGAGAAAGTAGAAAAGTAGTACACGGAACGTATTCAGTACATATTTAGTACTTGATATACATATATGTGTATGTGTGTGTGTATGTACACACACACACACACATATGTGTATATCAAGTATTGAATATGTACATATATATGCAATGTCGGAAGTATAAGGCATATGTATAATGTATGCGCATATGCTATATGCTGTGAGCGTGAATCGGATCGCAGGGCATATCTAACGAGACATCTGTACGATATATCTGTCCTCGTCTAACGAGACATCGGTACGATATATCTGTCCTCGTCTAACGAGACATCTGTGCGATATGTCTATCCTTGTCTAACGAGATACCTGTACGATATATCTGGCCTTGTCAGATTGTAGCGACTGCAGCGCCATCTCTCAAAAGATCCGGCAACTACTGCTATAGCAACTTACTGCTCATCCTGTCAATTTGCATGTGCCTCTGCATGCAAACCTTCATTTAACGATATCTTTTTTTCTAGGCGTTGAATCTTAGTTCTATTTACACAATATTGTTCCTACACGTTTGCCCTATGGCGCTGATGTGTCATTATATATATATAAACTGCAGTATTTTTGTTATTGTCGTCAAATGACAGCTGCATGTGCCCAAATTAGTTTTCTTTTCGTTCCCGATATGAAATCGTATTCAGCGCCATAGATTTTTGTGCGTACTTTAATTCTAGACCAGGAACTTGCAATTCTGTAAAGCCAATTCAAAGAAAAGACAAAATGAAAAAGTGTCGGTAACTACTGCCACTATAGGATCCCCTTAATGATACACATTTAAAGAGTGTTTCTTCAGGTACAAAATTGCTTAAGGAAGTTTTGCTGTACGTCGCTTCGTTGTACCCACAGAAAAGGAAATTAAATGTGCAAGTAGAAACTTGTACATTGGTTCCTCATAGTTTTTAAGTGTGCAAGTGGAAACTTGTACATTGCTTCCTCATAGTTTTTAAGTGAGCAAGTAGAAACCTGCACATTGCTTCCTCTATGAGGAAGCCTGTTTTTCAATGCATAATTATTAGTAGATATTTATTAATTTGGCTTCCTCATAGAGGAAGCAAAGTGCAGGTTTCTACTTGCTCACTCAAAAACTCTGAGAAAGCAATGTACAAGTTTCCACTTGCACACTTCAAAACTATGAGGAAGCAATGTACAAGTTTCTACTTGCACATTTAAAAACTATGAGGAAGCAATGTGCAGGTTTCTACTTGCACACTTAAAAACTATAAGGAAGCAATGTGCAAGTTTCTACTTGCACATTTAAAAACTAGGAGGAAGCAATGTGAAAGTTTCTACTTGCACACTTAAAAACTATGACGAAGCAATGTGCAAGTTTCTACTTTTTGTTATAGATAGAGTATCATTAAAGCTAGATTGGTGTTGAATTTGGCAATGATCGGTGAAGGGGTTACCAATTTTTGCCTAAAAAGTGTACAAGTCATGTAATCTTATATACATATAAGGTATCATTAAAGGGAGGTTCTTTTGAATTTGGCGAAGATTAGTGAAAGGGATACCAATTTCTGTCTAAAAAATGTATAGGGTAGACCGAGGCAAATCGGATTACTAATTAGCACGATAAAATAACTCGTTTAAAATAAAACACTAACGAAAATTGTCTTAAAACTTATATTAATCCGATTCGCCTCAATCTACCCTAAGTTATTTGATGGATAGAGTATCATTAAAGGAAGATTGTTATTTAATTTGGCGAGGATCGGTGAAGGGATTACCGATTTCTGCTTAAAAAGTGTATAAGATGTACATGTAATTTTATATAGAGTATTATTTAAAAAAGGTTCTTTTGAATTTTGCGAGGTGAAAGGGTTACCGATTTCTGCTTTAAAAATGTGTGTTATTTGATGGACAAAGTATCATCTAAGAAAGGTATTTAATTTGACGAGGATCGGTGAAGGAGTTACCAAATTATATATGAAATAATGGTAAAAAAGACTGAAGAATATAATAAAATTAGAAATAGTCCAATATTTCAAAATTTACAAAAGTTAGAGCAACCACGGGCATTTCTTAAAAAATTCAAAATTTTATAAAGAAAGAACCTTTTTACCGATTATCGCCAAATTCAATACCAACCTTCTTTTAATGATACTCTATATAAAATTACATGTACATCTTATACACTTTTTAAGCAGAAATCGGTAATCCCTTCACCGATCCTCAAAAAATTCAAAATTTTATAAAGACAAAACCCCTTTACCGATTATTAGACATACCGATAATCAACCTAATCTTAAAGTATTGTTACGCTCGCCGGGCGTTAGCCACTCTCTCACTCTTGCACTCACACGCGTCGCGCACTCCAGCACTCGCTCAATAAATAAGGCTCGTTATTTGAATAAAAGGAACTCGTTTAATGAAGATTCGTTTGAACACAGAGCCCGGGTTAACACGTCCGAACGTGACGGAAACCCAAAGCGTAATTCGACAGTCACCGAAAGTAAACAACACAGCTGTCGTCAAGGGCGATTCGCAACTTCTGATACGGGGCGACCCGCGTGAGCGCACGGCACGGGCGTACAGCACGGGTGTAACACTACCCCCCGTCTTCCAAGATTGTCGCCCCGACAATCCGGGAGGGTAGTTTCTCGCGGTTACAGCTCCTTTTCCGTGAGCTCCAGGGCACCGGATACTTGTTCTCCTCGAGCTGCTGCCCAGAGTTACCGAACTCTATCCTTTTTTGGTCCCTGGTAGCCGCACATCAATCTCTGGAACCTCTTCAGGAGAGAGCTGGCCAGGCTCCCCCCCCCCCCCTCCGACGGTCTCAGGACGATTTCGTAGCTCCGCTTCCCCGGTGTAGTCACCTCCGCCACCAGCTTCCCACGTCGTCGTTCTGCTAAATCTTCGGACAAGGGGGGGGGGGGGGGACTTGTGTGGACCCAACGCCTTTACAGGCTCCCCAAGTCCCTGCCTCAGCATTTGCTCAACGTCCCACGGGAAAACCACAGCTCAAAAACCGTGGGCGAGGCAGTCTTCTGTCAAAAAGGAACTCGCCCCCGAAGAAGTCTTCGGCCGTTGTTCTGCCACGGTATCCCACGTTTCCTCATGGATCGCCGACTTCCTCGGACTCCGTTCCACTAAGCAAAAGCAAATAAACCGCACAGAAACAAGAAACATCTGAACAATAAGATACAGTTACAACACTTTACGTATTAAGTTACAACACTTCGCACATTGCCTCATAACTCTTTATTAAACACACATTACAATTCAAATAGCGCTACCCATTTCTCTTTTTTACGAGCTCTGACTTATACTCCTCAATTCAATTTCCTTTCTGAATAAACAGCTAACCTATCCGAATGAACCACTTTGCTTCTATGTCGGGGTGATTTCCGTATACAATAGACAACATCGCTAAGTTTCTTAATCACCAAATAAGGACCCTCCCAATTACTCTGCAGTTTTGGAGCCCTATCTCTCACCCTCCGAGGATTAAAAAGCCAGACTCTCTGCCCCTCCTGAAAAAGAATTCGACGAACTCCACGATCGTATCGTGCTTTCATTCGAGAAGATTTCAAATTCAATTGATCCCGTACACCAGAATGTATTTCCTCTAATTTATCCTTTAAATTTCTAACAAAATTTCCAACCAATGAGGATTCCTCTCCATGAAGTTTAGAAGGATTTCCTCGTAATAGATCTGATGGTAATCTAAGATCTCGTGCGAAATATAATTCTGCAGGGGTGATTCCAGTTGTTTCATGCTTCGAGGATCTATATGCCAGGAGGAACATAGGGATCCACCGATCCCAATCTTTTTGGTTTTCAGATACGTATTTCGCTAAGTAGTTTGTTATGGTCTGATGTTGGCGTTCGACTTGTCCATCAGATTGAGGATGCAAGGCAGTCATTCTTGTTTTCCTTATCCCAAGAAGGCTTATCAATTCTGAGGAAAGTCTCGACTCAAAGTTCCTTCCCTGGTCAGTATGAACCTCAGTGGGCACCCCGTGCCTGGAAACAAACTGATTAACAAAAACTTCCGCAACCGTTTTCGCTCTCATGTTTTTTAAAGGAAAAACTTCCACCCATTTCGTAAAACAGTCCACTAGGACAAGAAGAAACTTATTACCGGATTTAGTCATAGGAAGAGGACCGAGGATGTCCATCTGAACCCTCTCCAACGGTGCCCCCACGTTATAAATTTGCAGGGAAGATTTCCCCTTTCCTAAAGGGCCCTTCCTGGCAATGCAGACTTTACACGTTCTACACCAATCTTCCACATCTTGCTTACAGGTTGCCCAGAAATACCGTTTCCGAATTTTCTCTAGAGTTTTGTTCACTCCAAAATGTCCTCCAGACGGTGAGTCATGTAACTCTTCTAAAATTCCTTTAACGAATTTCCGTGGAACGATGAGTTGGAGAAAACTAGACTTAAGGTTTGGAGCTTCCCATCTCTTATAAAGTACGCCCTCTTCCAGAACCAGGGCATCCCAATATGACCAATAAATCTGTGCGGAGATATCTTCCGAAGCCAACTCAGCTCGTGATGGGCAAACACCAGCCTCCTTTCCACGGAGTATAACCGAAATAATCGGATCTGCTCTCTGTTCAGAACGCCATTCTGACAGATCTTCTGCAGTTGAGGGCAGACATGGCCTGCCCTCGTTACAGAGTTCTTTCTTTCCACTCTGGCACAATATTCACAGCCAGACGACTCACACGTACGCCTCGACAATCCGTCGGCATTCCCGTGAGAAAGTCCTTTCCTGTAAGCAATTGTGAAACGAAATTGCTGAAGCCTCTCCAGCCACCGGGCCAATTGTCCATCTAAATCCCTGAAAGACATAAGCCAACGCAAAGAAATGTGATCCGTACGGATCAAAAATTCGCATCCTAATAGATAATGGCGAAAAAACTTTACAGAATCTACAATCGCTAAAAGTTCACGTCGAGTAATACAATAATTCCGCTCAGCTTTATTCAGCACGCGGCTAAAATACGCGATGACCCTCTCCTCCCCGTTTTGTTTTTGAGAAAGTACTGCGCCAATTCCAATATTGGAGGCATCAGTATCCAGAATGAACTCGCCCTCCCCGTTCGGAAAAGAAAGCACTGGAGGGGAGGACAGTACCCGCTTTAACTCATCAAAAGAGTTCTGATGATCCTCGTTCCAGATAAACTTTATCTGGTTCCCCGTTAACTCATAAAGGGGCTTAGCAATCGAAGAAAATCCTTTTATAAATTTGCGATAATATGAGCAAAATCCAAGAAAACTCCGTAATAAAGTCTTTGTGTGAGGAACCGGCCATTTCTCTACGGCAGCGACCTTCTCGGGATCCGTAGCAACTCCCTTTGCCGAAATTATATGCCCCAAATACTTTACTTCTTTTTTAAATAAGACACATTTCTTAGGATTGATTTTTAAATTTACTTTTTGCAACCATAAAAACACTTTTTCTAAATTTTTCAGCATTTCTTCGAAAGTCTTCCCGAAAATTATCACATCATCTAAGTAAACTAAGCAAATTTCGAATAATAATCCTTGCAAAACTTTTTCCATGAGACGTTCAAAAGTTGCAGGGGCGTTACATAAACCAAAAGGCATCACCGTGAATTGCCAAAGTCCCCTGCCGAAAGAGAAAGCCGTTTTCTCTCTGTCTTCAGGGCGAATTTTTATTTGCCAATAACCACTTTTCAAGTCTAATGTACAAAACCAAACGTTACCTGCTAGATGATCAAATATTACGTCAATTCTGGGGAGGGGATATGAATCTTTTTCCGTCAATGCGTTTACAATCCGATAGTCCACACAAAATCTTATCGTTCCATCCTTTTTGTGTCTTAATACCACAGGAGAAACCCAGGGACTATTTGATTCCTCGATCACACCGCATGCCTTCATTTCCTCAATAATTTTATCCACCTCCCCTCTCAACCGAAAAGGAATCCGACGAGGTACCTGCTTTTTGGGGAGAGAGTCTTGCATATTTATAACATGTTGGACAATATCACAATTTCCCGCAACAATATTCTCGGAAAATACTTCAGAAAATTTTTCAAGGAATTGAGCAAAGAGTTCTCTTTGAGAAAAGTCAAGATCTTGGGAATTATTTCTAAAGAGTTCTTTCAAGGAAACCGGGACTCTGTCTGGTTCGTTCTCAATTCGAGCTACTCGTATTTCTGAATTCACAGTCCCGAAAACAGAATCGAAAATTTCTTCTAAATTTACCATTTTCAGAAAATTCACTCCCAAAAGACAGTCGTCACTTATATCAGCCACGAGTAAAGGAAACACAACCGAATGGCTGCCTATTTCAATTCCAGCTTCTATCTCAAACTTAATTGCAACTTTTTCCCCAGTAGGATATCTCAGACTCAAATTCTTTATGTGAGACTTTTCTTTTCCTGCTTCTACGAATTTACTGCTTAATATGGAAACGTCAGAGCCCGTGTCAACCTTGAAAAAACATTCTTTCCCATCAACTTTCCCCTTATAGCAAAAATGATTGAAATAAGGCTTAATCCTATTTTCATTCGAAATAACTTTATTACACACATTTGAAATAACATTTTTATTGTAAAAATACGGGGTATTGATAACCCTCGCCAAACTCACCCCGCTGAGCTTGACTAAATCGCGTTTCCCCTTTGTTCGGGGCACTCGGACCGGAAATGTCCGGTCTTCCCGCACGTCCAACACTCTCCCCGGTTGGCGCCGAATTTGCTGCCACGCGCATTTCCTTTTTGGAAATTCCCCTTCCTGTCTTTCCCTCCTCCTTCCGTACTTTGTCACCCTCTACCTCCCCCTTCTCAATATTCGCGCCCCCCTTTTGTCCTTCTCTCGCAGTGCTTTTAATAAATTTTTCGCGAGCGAACCCCTCACCCTGAATTATTTTTAGTGCCTTTGCTCTCTCGACAGCCTGACACAAAGTAGTAATCCCCTCCATCTGCAACGTCCGTCTGATAAAATGATCAGTGACGGCCGTTACGAACTGTGAACCCGCGATCTTTTCGCGAATCTCGTGAGAGCACTCGGGGTATGCGAGGCGTGACAGTCGTTCTATATCGGAACCGAGAGCAGCAAGATCTTCCCCAAATCTCTGTCTGCGGTTCGTGAGCGCGGAATAATAATTCTGCGTTAACCGCCCCTCACCGAAACGTAACTCGAGTTTCGATTTCAGCTCAGAAAAATTAAGACACTCGATGTCTTGCACCGTCTCGAGAATCGTGCGCGCCTTGCCCCTTAGGCTCGAAGCCAGTGCGACGGTTTTCGTCGCGTCGTCCCAGAAATTTGCTCGGGCAATTAAATTAAATTGCGAAAAATATTCCTGTAATGGGACTGTCCCGTCGTAAGTGTCGGGCTTCAATTTATAGCCGAGCCCGACGCCCGCTCCCGTAGCGGCGTCACACGCGCGCGCGGTACGGATCCCAACTTCGTTCGCGCTCCTGGCATTCGAGTAAACGTCGAGATCATTCTCGGCACTCGCTCCCGCGCCTCTCTCAAACCGACGTGTGACATTTTCGCTCGCGCCGCCCGTATTCGTGCTTCTTCCGGTCGGGCGCATGCCGCTCTCACTCGCGCTGCCCGCGAACGCATTTCTTACGGGCGAGCGCACGTCACTTCCTTGCGCGCCGCCTGCGACCGCGTCTCCTTCGGCCGAGCGCACGACAGTTCCTCGCGCACCGCTCGCGGTCGCGCCCCCCTCGCACGCGGCCCGCGCCCTCTCACCGTTCGCGCTTCGTACACTCGCGGTCGCGCTTCTCTCACACGCGCGTACGACGTTTACACTCGCGTCGGTCGCCGCCGCGTGCCCCTCGCGTGTGTCCCGCGCTCTTGTGCCGCCCACGGCCCGCGTTTCCGCATCGCCGGACGCTCTATTATTAAGGGGACTTAGCTGCGGTATGTCATTGAAGTTCGTCCCACGGAGACGACGGAGTTCCTCCTCCTGACGGCGGATCGTCGCCGCATACTCCTCGTCCCTCCGGGCCTGCTCCACACGAAGCAGTCGCACCTCCTGGATAACGGCCTGGAGCGTCTCTGTAAGCGTGGTCATCGCTGGCGCTTCGGAGCCATCGCGGTGAGGCGTCTCCAGCCGGAGCCTCTTCCTCGTGGCCATGTAGATATCTTTGACCGTCGCTCGTACTCGGGAATAGTCCGTGAGATCGTTGCGATCCCGGACGAGCCCCCAAAATGTTACGCTCGCCGGGCGTTAGCCACTCTCTCACTCTTGCACTCACACGCGTCGCGCACTCCGGCACTCGCTCAATAAATAAGGCTCGTTATTTGAATAAAAGGAACTCGTTTAATGAAGATTCGTTTGTACACAGAGCCCGGGTTAACACGTCCGAACGTGACGGAAACCCAGAGCGTAATTCGACAGTCACCGAAAGTAAACAACACAGCTGTCGTCAAGGGCGATTCGCAACTTCTGATACGGGGCGACCCGCGTGAGCGCACGGCACGGGCGTACAGCACGGGTGTAACAGTATTATATATATATGAAATAGGGGTAGAAAAGACTGAAGAATATAATAAAATTAGAAATAGCCCAATATTTCAAAATTTGCAAAAGTTGTAGCAACCACGGACATTTCTAAAAAAATTCAAAAATTTTTAAAAATTGTGCAAGTGGAAACTTGTACATTGCTTTCTCATAGTTTTTAAGTGAGCAAGTAGAAACTTGCCCATTGCTTCCTTATAGTTTTTAAGTGTGCAAGTAGAAACCTGCACATTGCTTCCTCTATGAGGAAGCCTGTTTTTTAATGCATAATTATTAGTAGATATTTATTAATTTAGCTTCCTCATAGAGGAAGCAATGTGCAGGTTTCTACTTGCACACTTAAAAACTATAAAGAAGCAATGTGCAAGTTTCTACTTGCTCACTTAAAAACTCTGAGAAAGCAATGTACAAGTTTCCACTTGCACACTTAAAAACTATGAGGAAGCAATGTACAAGTTTCTACTTGCACATTTAAAAACTATGAGGAAGCAATATGCAAGTTTCTACTTGCACACTTAAAAACTATGAGGAAGCAATGTGCAAGTTTCTACTTGCACACTTTTTTTTATGGATAGAGTATCATTAAAGATAGATTGGTGTTGAATTTGGCAATGATCGGTGAAAGGGTTACCAATTTTTGCCTAAAAAGTGTACAAGTCATACATGTAATCTTACATATCATTAAAGGGAAGTTCTTTTGAATTTGGCGAAGATTAGTGAAAGGGTTATCAAGGGTTAATTTCTGCCTAAAAAATGTATAGGGTAGACCGAGGCAAATCGGATTATTACTAATTAGCACGATAAAATAGCTCGTTTAAAATAAAACACTAACAAAAATTATCTTAAAACTTATATTAATCCAATTCGCCTCAATCTACCCTAAGTTATTTGATGGATAGAGTATCATTAAAGGAAGATTGTTATTTAATTTGGCGAGGATCGGTGAAGGAGTTACTAGGCCAGTCAAATTAGACATTGAGGTCTCAAGTGATGCGAACTTTTTTATTCCTTTTTAGGCGTGTTGGGGGTGTTTAGAAAAGCTTATTTTTGAGTTGTCGTATCATGAGTCCCAGAGCTTTTTGAGGGGGGGGGGGGGGGGGGAGGCGGAACCAAAATTTTTGCGGTTTTTTGCATTTATCTCGTTTCGATTAATAGATAGCACTTTTTCGCTCGTGAGAAAGTTGTAGGGCTTGAAAAAACGAAGAAAATGAGCGGTGACTCGTTCCGATTCGTCAAAAATTGAGCTCAGGGGAGCCTCCGGAAGTCACGCGTGTACATTTTAAATATTACATTTACACAATTAATAATATTCTTCAATTCTGTATACTTTAATATTCAGAAATACTTGAAAATCTTTCTATCATTAATGTAATGCCGACAGAAAATAGTATGCATTGAGATTTTCAATGGAATATTACGAAAAATTATTATTAATATAATAACAATTAACACTACATTTTTTCGAATTAGTTCCTTGTTATTACTACATTATGAATATATTTATTTACAATTAACACAATGTGGATAGGTGTGGTAATTAGAGCCAAGCGCGGTAATCAAAGCGCAAAACAATTTATAAAAATAAATATATATATTAACGTACGTTTCGACACATTATTCGTGTCCTCTTCAGCGTTAAAAGTTACATAAAGTCAAATACGAAGATTTACAAGCATAATCAAAAAGAAGTCGAGTATAAGGCGTAGTCAATAGACGAACAAAGTATAAAAGACGCAGTCAAAAATTAAAAAAACAAGGATTGAAATCCTACGGATGTACCGTTGCCGAAATTCCAGATACGCCGGTAAGCACTCGCTCCATATCCCTCGCATCTTAGAAATAATCTCGCCAGGTTGAAAGACCAAGTGGGTAAGAAAGATTCGAAAGCCCTACCTGTACCATCAAACGGAGTCGCAATGTGGTAAAGGCGTAAATTATTTATGTTAAAATCAGATGACTAATGAATTTACTTACAGAGCAATTGCAGACCGGAATATCGCATTGTAACAACAAACTTCACGGTTCGAAACGTCGCGAGTGAGTGAGGCATAGGTGGGAAGGTTAACATAATAGAGACTGTGTATAAACCAGAGGAGGGGATAAACCATCGCATAAAGTTGTTCTAAATTTTAGACAGTCTCTCGATCACATTTAAATACGCGTCCGGTAAACCCTCCGCATCGGTCTGTAAATTCAAACCATTCGCCTGCCTTTTTATGCATATCATCTCCGAAATCAAACGTTTATAACAATAGGATTCATTATCTAAGATTTCAACGTTATTCCAATCGAAATCATGATTCCATTCCAATCTATGTTCAGTTATGACAGAATGATTCGGAGTACTCCAATTAATATGATTACGATGCTCCTTGATTCTTGTTTGTAATTGCCTACTCGTTTGGCCCACATAAGAAGCGTCGCAATCATTACAATTCACCTTATAAACCACGTTACATTTATTCGACCGTGGGAGACTATCCTTGTGCGCCTTGATGAATCATGAAATTCCTGCCGACGTATCGCGATTTGCAGGCGCGGTAACAAATTCCGGTGCGCGAATGTCAATTGTTCCGTCAAACTCCAGGGAGGGCTCATCCGACCGAATAACGCGCGTAAGCACGTCAGATAGTCAGCGGCGGCCTCGTGCTCCCCCTGAGTCCTCCGCAGGACCTCCTCCCGGAGCATATATTGATAGTCGGGGTCGCCGAACCGCGCTCTCCACGCCCCCTCGAAATCGTCCCAATTACGCCAGTTCCCCGCCTCGAGCCGTACCCAATACACGCCACGTCCGACAAAAAAAGTGGTAGACATTTAAACAAATCCGCGTCATCGATCGGGATAATAGCGCGAGCCTCCTTGATCCGCAACAGGAAAGCCTCGGCGTCGCTACCCCGCTTTCCCGAAAAGTGGAGGTTCCACTTCCGCATGAGGTTGTACGCCTCGGAAGCGGACCCCCGCGCTGGCCGTCTCTCCGCCGCGAGTGGCCTCGGCTCGGCTTGCAGCGACGGGAAAGGATAACTCGGCTCCTCCGCCCCTCCCCTCGCCGGATCGTAGCTTATCCCTCGGCCCTTAGGCTCATAGGACGACCGCGACGGCTCAAACGCCCGATGACGCTTTTCAAAATCCGAGCGGGGCAGCTCATAGGCCGAACGCGGTGGCTCCACCGTTGACCGGGGTCGCGCGCCACGCGCGTCCATCCCCGCGAAAGTCTCCGCTGCCCGCGGACTCGAGTCCCCACGAGGCGGTGTTCGCGTTATTCCTAAACCCGCGAGCAGCTCCTCCGCCCCCGCGACCGCATCCGCTTGCTCGGACAGCAATCCGTCGCCCGCCGCGAGCCCGTCCTCGACTCGGGCTAACGGGTCCATTCCCGGGAGTCTCGCGAGCTCGAACTTAAGCAGTCGCGTGCGCAAAACCGGAAGTATGCCGTCGGTACTGAGGCCCCTATCCTCTAAATGCCGGCGGGCCTCGTCCGCGCCTAGCTTAGCGATCCAGCAATACGTCGGAGCGTCTCTCCGCATCCCCTCGCGGATTCTCGCGGCCCACCGCGCGAACAGCCAAACGACAAGGCGACACACACGGTAACGCGCACAGAGAAAGATCGGTATCTCTATTTATGGCCCACCCCAGTTATTCGTGGGAGGATCGACAACGATAACACGAATATCGCGAGCCAGTCACGACAATATCGGCAATCGCCACGCGCAGAGGCCGCGTCCTCAATCGCCACCCCGTATGTAACCGACAATACGCCCCTGAGGTCCCCTAAATATTTCTACAATCGGGGCGCTAACTACACTCTTCGAGACAATCTAACTCAGCTATCAAAGCGACCGAAAGAGACAGGAGAAATCCAAAAAATGCAAGCCCCGAATATAAACCGTAATCGAAAATCGTCCGTTATTGTGCGACACCCGGTAAATACACGGTGTGTAGGCGATGTACGGTACCGGTGAATCGGTGTATTCCCCTGTTCACTCGCACGAAATTCATCTAATGGGGTGGGACGCTGACCGAATCAAATAAATACGCTAGTACCCGCTGCGCGCATGTAAAATTAACAAAGGCAGCTTCCTCTCGCGCTGCGAAATTAAGACGTAAGCTACCATAATATTCGGCCCATCACGCTTGAGCCGAAAACGATAACATCCCGGTCGCGGTAAATACGCAGGAATTCGGCAAGAGAAGCGAACGAAACACGCACGGCCTCCGAATAATAACAGCAGGCAAACCAAACAGAGCGAACTCAACAATCAAGGTCGCGCAAGGCTCGTGGCACCGACATTCCAGAGCCGAATATAACGCACAGCTTACAGAACATACGGTAGACAAAACGATAGAAGGGATTCACATAATACACACAGAGAACAATTTCATCATTATTGCGCACGCCGGCTCCTCACACTTCCTCGTAATTAATTTTCTTCGTTTTCTTAAGCGAGATCGCCCCACGTTGGGCGCCAAAATTTTGCGACCCGTTTTCCTTCGGTCTCGCCAGCCGAAGGAGCGCTGCCGCAAATTACCTGACAGACAGACGGTAACTCCCGGTATCCGCGAAAGTACTTCCCCGACGAAATATTCCGATGGGCGCCAGGTGCGATTACGCGCACCACGTTCACTAACTCAATTCTATACGCGAGTCAGTAACGCTAACTCAGGGCGTCAGTCCTTTATCGAGGGAGGTGAGGAAGGAGCGTAGCGCAATCAGCACACAATAAATAATAAAATAAAGAGTAATAATATATTTCATATGGTGTATATAAATGCCAGGAATCAAAGCGAAACGAAACAGGACGCGGTAATCACGCAACGAACGAATGCGAAACGGAGTAAAACTCAAATAAATACGCGAGTTCCCCTTCGCGAAGGCACGACAGGTTCGCGGGAACACATACGCGAATGCACGGTAGATAGCCCCCCCAAGGGCACGCACGCAAATACACGGTAAATGGTCCGCGAGGCCACGCACGCGAATACACGACGAAATTCGCAAGACCGCGACCGCGAGTAGGCAACGCAATGCCTCGATCAACACAACGATACCGAATTATTTCGGCCGTATGGCCGCGAGACTCCCCGCTGAGCGAACGCGACGATATTTGCCCGCACGGAGACGACGCAATATATCCGCGAGGCTCTCCACGAGCGCGGCACAATATCTCTGCCGAAACGCGCCCTTAATGCGCCCGATATTCCGCGACAACTCGCCACGCACGCGACGAATACACGTTAGTTCACGACAACGTGATGCATCCGCGACAGAATACCCGATAGTTCACGACAACGTGATGCATCCGCGACGGCATACACGACAAACGTACACGGCTCTCCACGACACGCACGCAATACCACACAACGCACACGACACGCCTCGATTCACGAATACGCAACTCCAACGCACACGATACGTCTCCGTTCACGAACACGCAATTTCACACGACGCACACGAATTGACTGTCGGCCGCGCGAGCTTCCGAGGAGGGCTTTATGAGACTTTTCCGGGCTCGATCTCGGCCGCTTCGCGATCACACACTTCGCTGGAATGCAAGAGTAATTTCACCGGCACTCGCAACAGCGGGAGCCGGCAGCCACGTGCAGGATATAACCTGATCGATACAGCTGTAATCTAATCGATAAGCACGCGCGACAATTATTCTGGCCGAGATCGAGCTCTAATTACAATGGCAGTACCGGAGTGGAGATCTTACAAAAGTCGCTCGCTGCTGCTAGGCTGCGTCGGGACACTTTTCCGGGGGTGGCTCCTCGGCTGCGGCTGATTCGTCAGTGACGAGTGACCGGCCCGGCGGGACCACGCTGGGCCCCCGCGCATGCGCCTCAAGCTCGCAATTTTCCGCCCTGCCGTAATGTGGCGCATGCCGCTCCGCTCGCGGCACCGCTCAATCCGCTGCCTGCCCGCGGTATTTTCGACTGGCTGTTAGATTGCGGGCCCACTCCAGGATTAGCCGGGCTGGCCAGGCCGCGGTTACGCTGCTCGGTGCTCTTGGTACCGTCGGGGGCAGGCGCCGGGGTCGCGCACCCGCTCCGCGGTAGCGGTGCCGTACCTCTCGTTCTGCTGCGGCGGGCTCCGGTGTGCTGGGCGAGACATTTCCTGCGCTTCCGCGGCGGTGGGCTCCAGTGACCCGCCCGACGGCCAACCACTTCGCCTTTCGCTCCCCAAGCGTCCGTCCTTCCCTCGTTGCGACATGAAAGTCGTCACAGATCTCCTGGTTGATCCCTCGCTCCGGCACCACCTGCCGCACTTACATCTAACTTACATAAAAAAGATATTATTAGCGCGATTAGCCCTCCTCTAATCGTGTCGAGGCGCCATCCCCGACCTTCCCCTCGGCCGAGCTACCGTCTGAGAGGTAGACGCGACAATGTCACGTCACACGACTTTGCCCCGAACGTCGTTTTCCTCTTTTGTCACTCCAAAAATA
Source organism: Temnothorax rugatulus (assembly GCA_035220575.1). Classification (NCBI taxonomy): domain Eukaryota; kingdom Metazoa; phylum Arthropoda; class Insecta; order Hymenoptera; family Formicidae; genus Temnothorax; species Temnothorax rugatulus. Next base: position 34,120 of record JASTWL010000780.1, on the reverse strand, counting down.
TAAAAATTTTAAAAATATGCAAAAATTATTATCGGATTTGTATAAAGCATCAAATTTCCCATCAAAATCACTTACCGGTAGATTCGCAAGAGTAAAGCTCGATGAAAGAGTAGAAATTTTCGAGAGATCAGAAAAATTACTTTTTACCATCAAAAACGCTTATGTCGCATTAAAAATTACACCATAACTCAAAATATCACCAAACGTTGATAATACCCGTTGATAATACTGGCACATAAAGACGTATTTACAGTAGGAAAGGCAAGTTTCTACGATAGATTTAAATTAACAAAAAGTTTAGTATCAAGTTTGCCCCGGTGTCGAATTTGCCCCGGTCTCCCCTACTTGACGCCTTTTTTTACCTTTTTTGAAAAAGGTAATTTTGTACTGATATCACGCATTTTGTAGTGCATTAAGCAGGGAAATAAATTAAATTTGTATTGAATTAGCAAATTAGTAATTGGTCACAAAAAATTACTAATTATATACATAAAAATTAATAGTATTTAGGTAAAAGTGATTTACGGATTACTTAAAGAATTGGTAATTTGTTAGAAAAAAATTTCTAGTTACGTGAAAATTAGTATTTAGGTGAAAATGAATTAATTTCTTTTGTAAATTGGTAACTAATAGAAATAAATTCTTTATTATTAAATAATTAATATTTGTCAAAAATAAATTACTACTTATTTAAAAATTAATAATTAGTGGAAAATAATTATTAATTTTTTCAATAATAAATTAGTTTCAAGTAAGTTACTTATTTTAAAAATTATTAATTAATATAAATTGCACTACAGATCACTTTCTCGTTCTCTTTAATTTTTACAATTTACGAGACAGCATATACGTACATACGTGTGCAATTTTGGATACACTTCCCTTCTTAAAGATTTCCTTGATATCAGCTTCCTGCGATCAATATATATTGATATATTAATGATCACTATCACGACGGTCACGACTGTCACTACACTGATAAATCCGACCTACTTCTTGTGACGCTCATCCTAATATCGTAACATTTCGATCTTGACGCGACCGAAATTCGGAATTAAACGACCGTATTTAACAATGAGAGACCACAGTGTTGCACAATACATATTTCTAGCTTAACTGACTGACAGCGCGCTGAATGCACTCTCTGCATTGAGTGCACACGCACACGACGCACACGTACATATACGCTGTCTCTTTTCAATAGTCTCAAATACCATTTATTGATGCAAAATCAACCGTACGTACGGTGACGACAACGACGCCCAGATAGCCAAATGCTGTGAGTTTGCTGTCATGTTGCCAACAATCGTTGATGCAACTAATTTTGGCAAACTAGGGACAAGGTGAGACAGCATTATGTCTGTCGGGTTGAACTTACATGAATTCTAATTCTATTCACGGCAAATTGAGAGCAACATGTTCACACGGATTTGTTATCCGCGAAGAGTTGATTTGTGACAGCAACTTGACGACAACTCGTTGTCATCCACCATTAACACCATATTTAATGCAATTTGAGGGCAACTTTCCAGGCAGCAGCGTTACGTGATTTTCATGTCAGTTTATGGTCAATCGTTACGTCAATTATCCTTTTATAATCATCTAATAATGACTTGAAAATGACAGGAATAAGTCACAGACCAATGACGACATTTCAAGACGTTAAAAATGTGACCTGTATGACCTTTTTAGCCTTTTAATGACGTTTTAATAAGAGAATTGTAAAAATCAAATTTATATACAAAATTATAATTAATTAAGAAATCAGATTTGTCATAAAATATATACATTTTATGTTTTGTGTTTATTTAATTATTATCAGTCTTTAAAAATAAAGGTACCATTAACTAATATAAAGTTACATCAATCTGAAAGTGTGCCACACTTTATTATAAAAGTGGACTCCGCGATACAACTGATACAAGTTGTGCAGTTCCGTCATTTATATATCGTTCATATATACTATCGTTCGTCGTATTTTTAATACGAGAAACAGATCCTAACAGATGCCATCTATCGGATCCGACATTTGCACATTCTTTAGAAACGTATGATAATTTCATATTGTCAATACTATGTTAGCAACGAGTTACAATTAAAAAACTTTATAGCTTGAAGACATACCCAGATAACCAAGCGTGATAAAGCATACTGAGCAAACTAATGCATTGCATGTGTTTTCATATATTTGCTGTAAATTTGCTGACATCGAAATAGAACACGTTACAAATACAGCTACATGACTGCTTATACATGCAATCAGTTGACGCAATTTTAACAGCAAACGGTCCGCAATATTGGTACGTTATGTTGTCTGCAACATGTCAGCAACATGACAGCAATGAATGATTCATCGTTCCATCTTGAGCATCATGATGCAAACATGACGGCAACAACACATATGTAATAATTTCCATCCGTTATTGTGTATATGTCATCAAGCTATAAAGTTTTTTAATTGTATCTCGTTGCTAACAAAGTGTTGACAATATGAAATTGTCACAAATCCCTCACAAATTGATGCTGTCACGTTGCAATCAATTTGCTGTTAATAGAAATATAATTCATATGAGTTCAACCCGACAAGCATAATGCTGTCTCACCTTGTTCCGAGTTTGTCAAAATTAGTTGCATTAACGACAAGCTGCTTGTTGGCAACATGGCAGCAAACTCAGAGCATTTGGCTATCTGGGAATACGCAATAACGGATAGAAATCATTATATATGTGTTGTTGTCATCATGTTTGCATCATGATGCTCAAGATGGAACGACGAATCATACATTGCTGTCATGTTGCTGACATGTTGCAGACAACATAACGTACCAGTATTGCGGACAGTTTGCTATTGAAATTGCGTCAGCTGATTGCATGTATATAAGCAGTCATGTGCCTGTGTTCTATTTCGATGTCAGCAAATTTACAGCAAATATATAACAATACATGCAATACATTAGTTTGCTCAATATATTACTATATCACGCTTGGCTATCTGGGCGTTTAGTACAGGCGAGTACGGAAAAAAAGGGATCAACCCGGAAAAATTGCATCACGCACGTTTTTAGGCTTAAAATTTACAGAAAAATATACTGAATAACATAACCAAAATCCACGGTAGTGTCTCGCGCCAAGTATACGCGAAGTGAGACCGCACCGTGACTCTTACGCGAACGCACAAGTTGCGACTACCCGAGATTTTGAGATCTCAATAACGAGTGAATGGATCAAATTCTAAGTAAGCTTGATCGATAGCTTGGGTTTGAATTATATAATAAAAGTATTTTTATTTTTCCGCTACGTGTTCTACGAGCGGAGATATGACGATGCAAAGTCCGAAATGTTAAATTTTACAATTAAGAAACGTTGCCGTCGTCGTCGCCGTACGGTTGCTTTTGCCTCGATAGATGGCATTTGGGAATATACTTGAACAAGAAAGATCAAACCGGGTATTTTCTACCTGATTACCTCACAATTTTGATATATTATATATTTGTGTTACAATTTATTTACTACTACTACATACATGTTTTTTATTTGCAAAAATAATGTTAATAAAAAATTTTATTTGTTTAAAAAATTTTTTAAATAAATAATTTTTTTAAATTGTTACAGCAATGCACAAAAATGGTTATAGCACTGATAAAAATCAAAACGATATAGTAATTAAACGCGTATACATTACATAATTTATTTCTTTGACTAATCACAGTTTTTTTGTAAATATCTCGAAAACTATAAATTTTAAGGAAAAAATGATAAAGTATGTTTTGTAGATCTCGATGTTTTTTCGATATTCCTCATAGTTTTTGAGAAAAACTTATTTGTTTACATTTTTACGTGTATTTGGTTTAAAAAAACAGAACGGCAAAGACGATTTTGGTAGATTTTGGATATATTATTCAGTATATTTTTCTGAAAATTTTAAGCCTAAAAACGTGCGTGGTGCAATTTTTTCCGGGTCAAATCGTATCTCGCCTGTACTAGTTTTTTAATTTATAATTTAACATTTCAGACTTTACGTCGCAATATCTCCGCTCGTAGGGCACATAACGAAAAAATAAAAACACTTTTATTACATAATTCGAACCCAATTAGCTATCGATCAAGCTTACTTAGAACTTGATCCGTTCACTCGTTATTGAAATCTCAAAATCTCGGGTACTTGCAACTTGTCCGTTCGCGTAAAGATACACGGCGGTCTCGTGCTGCGCGTGTACTTGGCGCGGGACACTACTGTGTCTCCTTGATAGAAAGTAAAAGTAACAGTTTGTAGTTGAATAATCTTTTTTATCTTTAGAAAAATCTTGAATATAAAAAATCCTATTTTTAATATCTTATAATAACTTTTGTAACACTTTTTTATAAAAACATTATCAAGAAAATAGGAGAGAAGGATTGGTGGGACGAGGAGTGCAAGAGAAAGAAAAGGGGGCTGAAGAGGACATATAAAAGATGGAGAATGGGAAAGGAAGGAAAGGAGGTATATGTGAAACTAAGAAGAGAATTTAGGGAGATGTGCAGAAGGAAGGAAGAAAAAAGACTAGAGAAATATGAGGAAGAAGTCAGGAGCGCGAAAACAGAAGAGCAAATATGGAAGATAATTAACAAGGAAAGGAAGAAAAGAGTACCAATTGAGGAAGATATAAAGATGGAGGAATGGGAGAATCATTTTATGCAGTTGTTGGAAGGAAGTAAAGAGGACAGGAGAGAGGAGGTGGAAAGAAGAAGCAAGGAAGAAGATGGGGAGCTGGAGATTCAGGATCAAGAAATTGAAGAACAGATCAATAACCTAAAGAGGAGAAAGGCGGCAGGAGTAGATGGGATAGCAGGAGAGGCATGGAAGTACAGCGACGGGCGGATAAAGGGAAAGCTGAAGGAAATCCTGAAAAAGGTGTGGAGAGGTGAAGGCTTCCCGGAAGAATGGAGAGTGGGGTTAATAGCCCCAATTTTCAAGAAAGGTGACCCGAAAAGTGTGGAAAACTACAGGGGAGTCTCCCTGTTATGTACTGCGTATAAGATATACGCAGGAATATTAGCAGAGAGGCTAAGGAAAGAGGCAGAAGAGAAGAAAATTCTGCCGGAAACTCAAGCAGGTTTTAGGAAGGGCAGAGGGACGATGGACAACGTGTATGTGTTACAGCACGTGGTCAAGAGAGAACTGAGGAAGAAAGGAGGAAAAGTATATGGGTTCTTTGTGGACCTAAGGGCGGCCTTCGACAGAGTGGACAGAAAGATCTTATGGGAAGCAATGGAGAAAAGAGGAATAAGAAGAGGGATAATTGAAAGGATCAAGGAAATCTATGAAGGGACGAAGAATGCGGTTAAAGTGAGCGGAAAAGTCTCCAACTGGTTCTGGACGGAGAAAGGAGTAAGGCAGGGGTGCCCTCTGAGTCCGCTACTGTTCTCGATATTGATCGCAGATGTGGAGGAGGAGATGAGGACAGGGCAGGCGGGCGGCATGAGGGTTGGAGCAGAAAGGATATGGACACTAGCGTATGCAGATGATCTGGTGCTGCTGGCAAAAAGTGTGGATGGTATGAAAGAGATGATAAGGAGACTGGAGAGATACCTGAGAAGGAAAAAACTACAGTTGAACACAGAGAAGTCAAAGATTATGTGCTTTAGAAGAGGAGGAGGCAGAGGAAAGGAGGTGGGATGGGAATGGGAAGGAAAGAGACTGGAGGAAGTGAAGGAATACAAGTACTTGGGATACGAGTTGAGGAGGAATGGAAGCGACGACGGACAGATCAAGAGTGCAAAGAAGAAGGTAAATATAGTGATGAGGCAGGTATGGGGGGGTGGGGGAACGTAGGTTTAGGGATGACTTTAGGAGAAGGATGATATTATTTAAATATTTAGTACTTGGGGTTATAATGTATGGGGCAGAGATCTGGGGTTGGAGAGAAAGAGAAGAACTGGAAAAAATACATAAAAAGTATGTAAAGTGGACCCTTGGCCTCGACTCCTGTACGCCGGACTATATAGTTTATAAGGAAACGGGGAGAGTAAAGTTAAGTACAATTGCGGGAAATAGAGCAGTAAGGTTCGAGGAAAAGGCTATGAAGATGGGGGAAAGAAAATTGGTAGTAGAATGCGTGAAGGAAAAAGAGAGTGAGGGACAAAAGGGTATGGTGGGGGAGGAGAGAGAGATGTTTTATAGGCAAAACGGATTTAGTTCAGAGGGTATAAAACTACTGTGGGAGGGGGAGGCGGATATAGGGCAAGTAATAGGGCAGAGAGAGAGAGAGAGAGAGACTAGGGCAATGGATGGATAGCAAGATAGGAAGCACGAGATACAACAAGAGATATAAGGACATAATGGCGCAGGAAGGACCGAGATATTTGAGAGAAAAAGGGCACAAAGGGAGCCAAAAGTTGATTGCGAGATGGAGATGTGGAAACGAAGAGGAAAGAAACAGATTTTGGGCAGAGGCGGGAAGAAGAAAATGCCAGATCTGCGAAGAAGAAGAAGGAACGATGGAGCACATACTGATACATGTAGATAGAGAGCGCAAGATTAGAGTGAAGGATTTTTTAGGAGAGGAAGGAAAGATAGCGAATGTGAAATGCATGAGAGAATTAGGAAAAATGAGAGAGAATAGGAGAAGGGAAAGAGAGAGTGGATGAAGGAGTGAATGTTAAGGTAGCGAAATTGTAAACCAAGTCCCGGATTTTAGGCCGGAAGGCCGAACCGAATAAAGTATATTATTATTATTATTATTATAAAAACATTATCAACATATTAATGCTACAAAATAAATGTTAAATATTATTGTGATGTACAAATGTAAACATAGGCTGCGTTCAGCAGAACGCAACAGTTTTCAACCGTTTTATGATTCTCTGCTGAACGATTCTAAATGCACTAAAAGTCTCAACACGTTCACTCAGCGGTTGCCATAATTTTCAGCTTGTTTAAATTAGGAGCCAAAAGCTACAATGACGCCACCTATGGACGAACGACGTTACTGACACGAGACGTGCACGGGGACTTACTGCGTGCGCACCTATCATATACACACACAATCACCTAAAAAAAAAATCAAGCTCACGATTCACGACATTACATGTGTTCTCGAAGTATCTTACAAATAAAGTATCAGTATCTTAATCATAATCTTTTGTGCGGAGTTATTCACTGCCCTACAGCATTAGCCAACACAGCTAATTAAAAGTACGCTGAATATGGCTGCGTTCAGCAGAACGCAACAGTTTTCAACCGTTTCGTGATTCTCTGCTGAACGATTCTAAGCGCACTCAAAGTCTCAACACGTTCACTCAGCAGTCGCCATGATTTTCAGCGAACTAAAAGTACGCTGTATCTCAAGCAAAACGTTATCAGTAAAAACTGCCTCCAGTGTAACATCGCTGAGAATAATAAATATAAATATACATATAAAAATATTATTTATAACGCAATAGATACAGTGGAAACGCACAGAAAGTTAGAAAATGGTATGTATATATAAATATTAATATAAGAAAATAAAGAAATATATTATAATTATAATTTAGATAAACTCGAGTTAGCACGCATATAACATAGGATAATAGGTTAAATCGTTAAATGTATACAAAATATGTAATAATTTGATGCATTATACTTATTAATTAAATGTAATGTACTAACTCAAATTATAATATTACTATAATAAAATGTACATATCTTCTAATGATGTTTGTGGCACATCTTGTAATATTATCATGTATTCCTACTATCCCTTGTTAATTTTCTTCAAAATAATTATTGAAAAAGTTTACATAAGTGCATAAGTACATGACATTTTTTAATTAATAAGTATAATATATGCATCAAAGTATAACATTTTATATACATTTAGGGGGTCTACACATGTACGAGTTTGGCTCGCAAGCCCAACTCGACGAGCTTGATTCGCGAGCCGAACTCGAACGTTTTTTTACCATACATGAAATGAAAATGTGCGAATTTGGCTCATCTGACGCCGAGCCCAGCTCGTGACATCCCATCCACGACCGAGTAGAAGCCGAGCCGAGCCGGACTTGCGAGCTAAACTACGTGTATAAACCCCCTTAACCTATCATTCTATGTTATATGCGTGCTAACCCGAATTTATCTAAATTATAATTATATATTTCAGTAGGTAAACTATGGGCGTTCTAACTCAGGAGCTCCGAGGGGGGGTGAGGGGCGAGCGGGGTCCCCCGGCGGGGGGGGGGTGTCCGCGGGGCAAGGGGAGGGGGTGTCCGCGGGGCAAGGGGGGTGTCCGCGCGGCAAGGGGGGGTGTCCGCGGGGAGGGGGAGGGGGGTACCGCGTTTTCCGGTCGCGCCGCGGGGAGGGGGAGGGGGGTACCGCGTTTCCGGTCGCGCCGCGGGGTGAAGGGGGGGGTACCGCGTTTCCGGTCGCGCCGCGGGGTGGGGGAGGGGGGTACCGCGTTTCCGGTCGCGCCGCGGGGTGAGGGGGGGGGTACCACGTTTCCGGTCGCGCCGCGGGGTGAGGGGGGGGGGTACCGCGTTTCCGGTCGCGCCGCGGGGAGAGGGGGCCGCCTTCTCGGGCGCCGCGGGGGAGGGGTCCGCGGGGTGAGAGGGCCGCGTGCAACGGCCGCGTCGGTCGGTCCGCGTGACGTCACACGGCGCGCTCCCGCTCGCGGTCTCTCTCCCCCGTTATCTCTTCACCGTTCGCGCGGTCCCTTTCGCTCCCGTCACCCGTTCGCGTTCTCTCTCCCTCGCGCGCGATGTCTCTCTATTCCTCTTCGTAGCTCGTATTCATGTTCTCTCCCTCAACAGTATCTTATTTTTTGGATAATTTTTATTAACTTTAATTTATTTAAATAAACCTGAGGATAAAATCGCAGCGTAATTAAATTTGCATGTCAATGACATGATATCTTTTTCAAGGACACATCGCGACGTGTCTCGCGATGATTTCATCAAACACGTGCAAAACTGCAAATTTTGCAATTTCGCGTAAGTCAATGGCGCGTTATTGTTTTCTAGAACATGTCGCGACGTGTCTCGCGATGATTTCATCGAACACGTGCAAATCTGCAAATTTTGCAATTTCGCATAAGTCAATGACATGATATCTTTTTCAAGGACACATTGCGATGATTTCATCGCACATGTGCAAAAATGCAAATCTTGCATTTTTCTGTTCGATGTACGGCTGCTGCAGTTATACAGATCAATTCATCATAAGTCAATGGCGCGTTATTGTTTTCAAGAACATGCGTGTCTCGCGATGATTTCATCGCACACGTGCAAAACTACAAATCTTACATTTTTCTGTTCGATGTACGCGGCTGCTGAGATCACGGTGAAATTTGATATGACAAAAAAAAAGCAAACGATGCATCATTAGTGAGGTATAAAATGGATAATCTGGGGGAATACGCTCAGTAGTCGAGGACTGGAAGTCGCGAGTACAAATTGTGTTAGAAAGAGGATCGTGCAATAACATGGAGCAAGAGTTGTTGGTGCAATCCACCATTTTAAATTCGCGGGAAGACTTTACCGCGTGGGAGCAACGATGCGACGAGTTTATCGAATCGTTGGAAGAACAAAGCCGAATTAAACGGCCACGATTATCCATCGGTCTTAGACAGTCGTTGGTCGCTTGTATCGCACGACTCGAAAGTCTGAAAGACTCGGTACGTCAACGTTTCGTGCATGTGGGTGCCGGATACGGTGCGAGTGAGACAGAACTCAGATGGCGCGAGATAGATACGGCTTTTGAAAGCCGTATACTGACTGGTGTGGCAATAAATTCCAAACACATCGAACCTCGTCAATTTCTCGAAGATGCGAGGGACATTGTACTCGATCGTGTGCGGAACGTCATGCAACGGCATGACAATGTAAAAATAAACACAATGTTTAACGGTGAATTTGTGGCTGGTGACAAACGCGCGAATAAAAGTATCGCTATCAGAAACTATGAACTCTTTCGTGAGTCTGATCTGCTCGAGTGGTACAAGCGACAGGTTATCGAGCCCACCCTAGCATCGCTGGAGGAATTCCAGGAACGTGATAGCGGGTGGGCGTTGTCGCGTATACTTAATTTAACGGTAAATGTGAACAAGTACAATCCATTGCACGCGGGGTGTTTTGTGGAAATACCGCGAGAAATTAAAATGAAGAGAGCGGTGATAAACGTGCGATCCAACGACAATGCATGTTTCGCATGGTCAGTGGTGGCTGCTCTGCATCCAGCCGAAAGAAATGCAGAACGGGAATCGTTGTATCCACATTACACATCGGTGCTAAATCTCCAAGATATTGAGTTTCCAATGACGTTGGATCAAATTAAAAAATTTGAAAATCACAACAATATATCAATCAACGTCTACAGCATTGAGAAAAACAAGAAACTTACTATCCTGCCAATACGCCTCACCGACAGAAAGATGGACAGACATGTAAATCTGCTGTACGTGGATAACGACAACGTGGGGCATTTTGCATGCATCAAGAACCTATCCCGCCTCGTGAGCTCGCAATTAAGCACGCACCATAGTCGGAAATACTTTTGCGATCGGTGAGTATACTATCCTAATAAATAATAAAAATAATTTTTACGTGAAAGATGTATAAAAAATTTCATTATTTACAGATGTTTGCACTACTTCTACACGAGCGAGAAATTGAAAGCCCACACCGTTGACTGTCGGGAGATGAACGACTGCGCGATCAAGTTACCGAGCGATAACGACAAGTGGTTGGCCTTTAAGAACCACAACAGGAAGGAACGAGTTCCGTTTGTCGTGTACGCCGACCTCGAGTGTACCCTGGAGAAGATGGAAGCGGATCCGGAAACGTCTAGGTACACGTATCAACATCATCGCGTGTTTAGCATAGGGTACTACGTGCGCTGCTCGTACGACGACTCGTTATCAATGTATCGGTTTCGTCGCGATAAGGATTGCGTCGCGTGGTTCGCCGAGGAGCTAAGATGTTTAGCTCACAATGTAAATACTATTTTGTCCACTAATGTACCCATGGCAGATTTCACGCGAGACGAGTGGGAAAAATTTAACAGCGCAACGCACTGTCACGTGTGCGAAAAACCGTTCGAGCCAGACGACGTGCGAGTACGCGATCATTGTCACCTGACCGGTCGGTACAGAGGTCCCGCGCATTCTAATTGTAACTTAAATTACAAAGATTCGCATTGCATTCCCGTAGTTTTTCATAATTTATCGGGCTACGACGCGCATTTTATTATAACGGAAATAGCAACAGCGTACGAAGGACGTGTAGATCTACTTCCAATCACAAAAGAAAAATACATTTCCTTTACAAAAAATGTTAAAAGCACCGAGGATAAAAATGAGAAAACTTGCGTTAAATTACGATTTATCGATTCATACAAGTTTCTCACCGCTAGTCTCGACAAATTGGCATCTTATCTCACCAAGGATAAACTGCGAATATTGCAACGCGAATTTTGTACATTATCCGCAGAAAATTTTGATTTGCTGACACGAAAAGGCGTATTTCCTTACGAGTACATTGACTGCGTCGAAAAATTGGACGACTCGTGCTTACCACCGCGCGACTCGTTTTTCAGTTCATTGACAGGTGACACCGTATCCGAGAGCGATTACGCGCACGCCGTCAACGTCTGGCAGCGGTTCTCCATTCGAACGCTCGGTGACTACAGCGATTTATATCTGAAAACCGATGTCTTGCTGTTGGCCGATATTTTTGAAAATTTTCGCGATAGCTGCGTCGCGAGTTATGGACTCGATCCGGCGTATTATTACACTCTGCCGGGTTTTACGTGGGATGCTATGTTGAAGCATACGCGTATCAATTTCGAACTGCTCACCGACATTGACATGGTCATGTTTATCGAACGAGGTATACGTGGCGGTTTGAGTCAATGTTCAAACAGATACGCGCTGGCCAACAACAAGTACATGGAGTCGTACGATCCATCGAAACCATCGTCGTACCTGATGTATTTCGATGTATTTAACAACTTGTAGGGCTGGGCAATGTGTCAACCATTGCCTTACGCAGATTTTCGATGGGTCGACGACGTAACCGATTTTAATGTTATGGATGTCGCACTGGATTCCTCGATAGGCTACATTCTCGAAGTCGATCTCGAGTATCCGCAACATCTTCACGACGCGCACACTGACCTACCGTTCTGTCCGACGTGCGATAAACCACCCGGTAAGCGGCAGGACAAGCTTCTCGCAACATTATACGATAAGAAACGTTATGTCATACATTATCGCAACCTGCAGCAGTGTACTCGTCACGGCCTTCGCGTCACAAAGATTCACCGCGTATTGAAATTCGCGCACTCTCCATGGCTTCGCGATTACATATACCTCAACACGCAATTTAGAACATTGGCCAAGAATGATTTCGAGAAAAATTTATACAAATTGATGAACAACGCGGTGTTTGGCAAAACCATGGAGAACGTGCGCAATCATGTTGACGTGCGACTCGTGACTCATTGGGAGGGTAGATACGGCGCGGAGGCAATGATTGCGAAACCAAATTTTCGCAGTCGAAGCGTCTTTTCGGAGAATCTAGTTGCAATAGAAATGCGAAAACTCGAGGTGAAATTCGACAAACCAATCTACGTGGGTATGTGCATCCTCGATATATCCAAGACATGTTTGTATGAATTTCATCACGAGTACATGTTACCGTTGTATCGCGACAAATGTAAAGTCACGTACACCGATACGGACAGTCTCATTTATCACATCGAGTGCGACGACGTGTACGATACCATGAGGCGCCACATTAATAGATTTGACACTAGCGATTACGCGATTGATAATGCGTACGGTATCCCACTCGCCAATAAAAAAGTTCCGGGTTTGATGAAGGACGAAAATAACGGTGCGATAATGACCGAATTCGTCGGGCTTAGAGCAAAGATGTACGCCTTGCGAGTCGACGGTAAGAAAGATACAAAAAAAGCTAAAGGTGTTAAGAGTAACGTCGAAGCCAGGTCGATAACGTTCGACGATTACACGCGGTGTCTGCGCGACGAAATTGAAATGACGCGACAGCAGGCTTGCATTAGGTCCAAACAACACGAGGTGTACACCGTGTCCGAAACAAAAATCGCTCTAAGTCCGTACGACGATAAGCGATACATTATACCCGGTTCTACCGAGACGCTGCCATGGGGGCATTATAAAATACAATTGTAAATATATATATATATATATATATATATATATATATATATATATATAGTAAATACATTTTTTGGATATTTTGAAAATATTGTATATATATTGTATATATATTGTAAATACATTGGGATAATTAGAAAATAAATGACTCATTTGTATGTATAATATGTTTTTATATTGTAATACATTTGTTACAATACATTATTCTTGTGTATCCATGAATTGTGCGAATTATCAAATCCTAACCACTTTACATAAACCTCATTCCCCCTCTTGCGCAAAACTTTTTCAACGAGATACACGTCGGGATTAGCAACGCGATGTAACTCGTATTCGTAGAAGCCGCCGGCGACGAGGTTTCCGCAGGAATCTTCCAGTAGATACGTCACGGGATTAGTTTTCTGCACTTTGACGATCTTAAACACTTCCGTGGTCCAATTTGGCGTGTATCCTTTCTCGAAGATTGTCTTGAATTTACTCACGCGTACCGAGTCGCCCACTTTGAATCGCGCGGGAGCAGCGATCTTTACGTGACTGTACACCGTTGTTAGGAGCTTGTCGGCGATCGCGGGGGTAACATCGATGGGTCGCATGCCGATGGTTCGATGTTTTCGCGCGTTGTAATCCGATACGAGACCCGGCAGCGAGTCGATCCATTTGTAATTTCCATTGCGCGTAAACATTTTCCACATATCGTTCTTGAGCGTGCGATTGAATCGTTCGACGACCGATGCCTTCATTACGGAATAGGTCGAATAGTGATTGATATTATGTTTCTTCAAGAGTTTCTGCACGTTTGCGTTGTAAAATTCTTTCCCCTTGTCAGTCTGCAGATTTTTCGGACATCTTCCGCCGTCTCGAATTATTTTTGCAATCGCCGTAGTAACCTCGATTCCGCTCTTGGCCTTGAGCGGTACGGCCCATGCGTGCTTGCTCAGCACGTCGATAACGGTGAGTATGTAGTGGTGGCCTCTGTTGAATCGCGTGTATGGACGCATCTCGACCACATCCACCTGCCACAGATCATCGTATCCGCGCACTATGACGCGTCTTCGCGTAAAATTTCTTCTCGCAGGAGCGTGTAATTCCTCCACCAGCAGCCGTTTTTCAGCCGATTGCTTCTTACTAGCCATGACGATGACGCGCAACTGACGCAGAGATCAGATGTACGATCTTATCTATTCGCGATGATTCGCAATTACATCTCGAATCATCTTTTGAAGTTCGTTTAGAGTAATTTGCACGTTATTCTGGAATGCGACCATCTTTCTCTCGATTTCATCCTGTCGATCTTTCAAAATTTGCACGCTCTGCTGCACGTAGCGTTTGTTGGCGGCATCGCCATCATCTACAGGCGGCGCTATCCGTCGAATCTTGCGCGATTTCGCGTCAAAGTCGGTGGCAACCATGCAAAGAGCGTTATCGCGGACGTAACTTCTGATTAATCCGCTCCATTGATAGTACGGTTCCGCACCGCCTCTTCCGAGCGATATACCAAACTTGTTGATCGGCATTTCGATGTTGATTGAATGACTCGTTGACGCGCGATTTAATTTATAATAAGTCCATCCTCGCGAAGTTCCTCGATAATCGACAGGATCTCGTTATCGTGACCGTTGTGACCCGCTAGGCGCGAAGCTTCGAGCAATCGGAGACGATCTACAAGCTCGTTGGGATCGTCCCAATGAACATAGTCGATCTTGTTGTCGTTTAATGTCATGGCACGCGGTATACCTTTTCCAGCTTTTTTACCCGAAATCGGCGATGCAATTATATGGCCGATCTTGTTGCCGTTTAATGTCGTGGCGCGCGGTATATCTTTTCCAGCCTTTTTACCCGAAATCAACGGTGCGATTACTTGCGTGTACTTATATCCCCTGTTGCCATTTAATTGATCGTGAGCATTATGATTGCGTTTATGAGCATTCGTCATCAACAGAATGCTCCTGTACTTTAGCTTTTCGTCCTCCGTGTAGTTCACGTTATTGGGAAATTTCTTAAAGATCAACTCGTAAAGACCGCGTGTGCCAGCGTATCGTATACCGTCGATAATTATGTTGTCCGCGCTGTCCACGTCAAAACGTTTATTGCCGAGCATCATTCCATCGTTGCTGAAATAAACGCCGTACACGGTGTCTAAATCGATTTCTCGATCGCCGCTCAGAACTGCACCGACGTACTTTTGACTCAATGGACCCAAGTGATCTCGCAACGTTTCTCGACCCTCAGATGTTTGCAACTGCTGTCGAACGGACGTCACGAGCGAGTCATCCGTGGTTTCGAAAACCTCCTCGTTTGCGAGTGATTCGATCATCGTGGGTTGTACGGACGGCGCAGAGGTTATCGGTGGTTCATTCAATGGATCTTTCGATCGTTTCGTTTTACGCGGTTGTAAAATTTTGGTTATTTCGCTCAAATTAGATGGCACATTTATCGATCGTTTCAACGTAACCGGGGTTGAAGCCATTACAGAGTCGTTAAACGAGGTGTTTGGTCGTTTTCGTTTGAGATTTGGTTCTTCGTCTTCCCACGCCGACGAGGTGTTTGGTCGTTTTCGTTTGAGCTTTGGCTCTTCGTCTTCCCACACCGTTTCATTCTCAATCTTCGACACATCAGATTCTTTGCCAACGGTGTTTTCGGCAATCTGCCTCAGAGGCTCGATGATGGGCTTAAAGTGTCTCTCCAACGCGATTTCTTCCTCCATTTTACCGGTTTTCAAGGCGTGATACTTTTTGCGAATCGAATCGCTCGTTTTCGCAATTTGATTTGCTATCCTCTCACGCTCTCTAATCTCCTCACTGCTGTCCATGTTGTTCAATCGACGCGTCGACAACAACTAGCCACGTCACGGTATCGCAAAGTCGTTAAATCCTTTTCTGTATCGACCATTCGAAATCGCGCTGTCCTTGTCTATCACCACGAATCCATACTTTTGTCGCCAACATGTATGACACAATTTAATGAAATCATCGTAAGACATATCTGTGTTTACGTGATCGTTGTATACGTGTTTCAGATTGGTGCCATCCTGTTTAAACATAATCAATAAATTTGCATTGTCGCGTATAAGATGCTTCGGTATCTTTGCATATGTCTGACAAAGATAGAAGGAGTCAACGTCCGCGTGCCGGCCCATTGCAAAATATTCTCTTATCGTATTCTGCTTGTCGCACGCCACGTCATCAAAGATAAAAATAGAATTCGGGAGCGCCTCGCTCGGTGGAATGACGTCACTGTTATTCGAGAACGTAAAGTAGCCAATCTCTTCTATCGGTGTTAGTATATTCTCCAAATATCGATATTTCGGTTGTTGCAACGATTTCGAGTACACGTACACGTTCTCGAAACGTACACCGTGCGGACTTTCCAGCAAGCTTATCAAGACGTTTGTCTTGCTGCAATTCGACGGACCGCAGATGATACCGCGTATAGAAATCGGTAGCATGTCTCCATGTTTGCGTACCTCTTTCGTTAATTGCATCTTATCGTCAAAGTTTGTCACTTTGATCGTCCGCGACTGTCGTACGAACCGCATTTTACCTCTCCTCCACAACGAATGAAATACAGTATCGAGAAAGCTGGCCTATTTATAGAGGCGCGTAGAGCTGAGATGCTCAGTGCTTAAAATGTTTTTGCTCGTGTCGGATAACAGCGATATTTACGATTTAACCGCCGAGCAGTTAAAGTATATACCAAAGGTCATTCTACTACGACAGTTTTATAATTACATAGATTATTTGTGGGATAAGCTTCCGGAACATATCAAGGCAGATTCGGAGGTTCAGCAATATCGTCGTTGTTACGAGCATTACAATCAACCGTGTCAGCGAACGCACGTCGACGGTCCCGCGCCGTTGATAAAGAACTGCGGCGAATGTCTACGAAAAAAATTTGTGGAGGTCTAGTGAATCGCGCGATAAACGCACTTCCGATCGAATTGCATATCCCCGGCTATCAATTTTGTGGTCCGGGAACTCGTTTGGAAACACGATTGGCAAGAGGTGATCAGGGTATTAATCCATTGGACGCAGCGTGTCGCGAGCACGATATAGCTTACTCGCGTAGCAACGATCTCGCAGAATGACACGTGGCAGACAATATACTCGCCGCGAAAGCGCGAAAACGTGTCACCGCCAAAGATTCGACTCTCGGAGAGAAAGCAGCAGCTACAGCCGTCTGGGCGGCCATGAAGACTAAAACGAAACTCGGTATGGGTTTGAAAACGAAGAAAAAGAAGAAGAACAAGCGAATACTTCCGGTAGCGAAACGCGGCGGTATCCTGCCGATGCTTCCGTTGTTGGGGGTTCTCGGATCGCTGGTCGGCGGAGCGGCGGGAGTCGCAAAGGTCGTGAACGATAACAAAGCCGCGCGGCGTCAGCTGGAAGAGATGCAACGTCACAATCGCGCCATGGAAGGTCACGGACTTTATCTCGCTCCGTACAAACGCGGACGGGGAGTCTCGAGAAAAAAAAAAAACGTCGAAGAGGCGCTAAAAATCCCCAAGGGTGTAACTACCAACGTACAACTGCAACAATTGGCAAAACGTATGCGCATTCCATATTTTAGAGGTATTTTCATGCGCGACTCGTTACCGATCGGCGGTGTACGTCGAAACGAGAGTGGCATCGTAAATTTGGATAACGCTGAGGGACCGGGTACTCACTGGGTGGCGTACGCGAAGAGGGGAGATCGTGCCATATATTTCGACAGTTTTGGCAATCTTCGACCACCGAGAGAATTGGCGCAGTATCTGAAGAACAATGTAATAGAGTACAATCGCACGCCTTATCAGTGATACGATCAGAGCAATTGCGGACAACTGTGTCTGCGCTTTCTACAGACGGTTGACAATCAATTTAAAGACCGGCGTTACGCTGTTTAATCTCAGTATTCATTCAAACATGTCACTGACATTTACGCTCACCGGCAAGAGCAGCATCCTCGCGGTAAGCTACTTTCCCGTCGTGGATTTGAGCGATGGCGATTACGAGCTCGGTCTGACAGATTTTGAAACCTATCACACGATACCGAATGTAAATTCGTCGAACAATAAATTCTACTATAACGACGACGACAAGGAGATTACCATTCCCGAAGGATCGTATGAACTGCGTGATATAGACATGTATCTGAAACGCGCCCTTTTATGGAACCACTCCAATAATGTCTCGACAAACGAAGATGGAGAGCACCCATTGATTATTATTCGGGCTAATAACAATACGATGAAGAGCGAGATCAAGTGCGCTTATCGGATAAATTTCAAAAAACCGAACAACATTGGATCGCTGCTGGGATTTTCAACGAATCGCGTGCTGGAGTCGCGACAATGGCACGAATCGGATGTTCCGATAAATATCATCAACGTAAACATCATTCGCATAGAGTGCAACGTGACCGCGGGTGCGTACAGCAACGACAAGTACGTGCACACGATACACGAGTTTTCACCGAGTGTGCCTCCAGGATATAAGATATCGGAAACGCCGGCACAGATCATTTACCTTCCGATCATCGTCCGGAGCATTTCGGACTTGACGCTTCGCGTCGTGGATCAGGACGGTCGATTGATTGATTTTCGCGGAGAGGAAATCACCGTTAGACTGCACGTACGAAGACGACAGCGGTAACGTGAGATGCTCGTACTGAACGAAGCTGAGCAGGTGCAACAGACGAGAAAGAAAATTAGAGAGACAATCCGATCGCCAAAGAAGAAACTCACTGCGTCGAACGTTGAATTTTTGAAGTCATTGGGTTTCGTCGTACGAAATGGCTAATATCTTAAACATTGGAGGTGAACCGATCTTTGATGATAGCATCGTCAAAATTGAGACACACACGCACAATCCGTACGCCAACACGACATTTGGACACAACGATGAGATAAGAATACCCATACAACAGCAGGATTTATACACATTGCCATGCGAGAGCTCTCTCTACGTTGAAGGAAGATTGACGATAAAGAAAAGGAATGACGACGACGAGTCTCAGGCAACGCTTGCGAATAATTGCGTAGCGTTCATGTTTGATGAAATTCGATTCGAGCTCAATGGCGTAGAGATTGATCGCAACAGAAACGTTGGAATAGCCACTACCATCAAGAACTACGTATCGCTATCGTATAACGAATCTCTACTCATGCGGAATGCTGGATGGGACGTTACATCGAGCATATCGGAAGGATACTTCAGCTTTTACGTACCGCTCAAGAAGTTGCTGGGCTTTTGCGAGGATTACAAACGCGTGATTGTTAACGGTCGTCAAGAAATAGTTTTGAAACGTGCGAGTAGCGATAACAATTGCATTATAGGAGATCCGGCGACGGAGCCGAAAATCGAACTGTTTAAAGTACAGTGGCGAATGCCTCACGTTACATTAAACGAGGTCAATAAGCTATCCATGCTACGGGCCTTGGAAAGCGGGCGATATCTTAGTGTTAGTTTCCGTTCGTGGGATCTGTATGAGTGGCCCATGTTGCAGAGCACGACTAAGCATTCGTGGGCCGTCAAAACGGCGACTCAGCTGGAGAAGCCGCGGTACGTTATCTTTGCGCTGCAGACCGGCCGCAAGAATATCACGTCGCGAAATGTTAGCGTATTCGATGACTGTAACTTGATCAACGTGAAACTTTATCTAAACTCCGAATGTTATCCGTATGATGACATGAATCTGGATTTTGGCAAAAATCGATACGCCGTCCTTTTCGATATGTACGCGCGTTTTCGTAAAACTTATTACGGATATGATGACAGTAATACGCTTTGCAGCGTGTATACATTCCTGACAGAAGGACCTTTTGTTGTCATCGATTGCTCGCGACAAAACGAATCTGTCAAGAGCGCCACCGTGGATGTGCGAATAGAATTTGACTGCAAAGAGAATGTACTGGCAAATACTACCGCCTATTGTCTCATCTTGCATGATCGCCTAATCGAATACTGTCCGTTGTCGAACGTAGTGCGCAAAATCATGTAAATTGCAATATCAGCAGATATTGCGATATAAGAGGCATATATGTATCGCGATAAGATACAGATTGCTCCGTCGTTTCGTCATGATCGTACCAACGTTTGTCGATCTGCAAGGATTCATCGTAGGGATGAAATTTGTCGTAAAGGAGGTGGCGGTTCTGAAAAACGGGACCGTTTTGGCGCATTACATATTTACACTCCCCATGCCGTGGAGTCTCCTCACAAAATCCGACAAGTCATGCGCTTCCTGGTTGATTCGCAATCACCATGGACGATGGGAGGATGGAAACGTGCCGTACAGCATGGCGAAACATCTAATTACATCGGCAGTACTTGGAGAGGGCGACGAGACGTCGACTCTTGTGTACGTCAAAGGATGCCAGAAACGAGAATGGCTGGTGGATCTGCTTGAGAATAAAGCGAGAAGAAACCTAAACATTGAGACTTTGGACGCAGATTACGAAGATATCGAATCTCTAAATAATCTAGATGTTACTAATACTATACGATGCGAAAAACATGTTAAGAATTGCGCATTACAAAACGTATTAGCTGTTTTTAAAGATGTTTTAGTTGTTTTAAAGATGTTTGATAGCGGTTCGACAGCAGTTGATCTGTATAACTGCAGCAGCTGCACATCGGCGATATTTGCAAGATTTGCAGTTTGCACGTGTTCGATGAAATCATCGCAATGTGTCCTTGAAAAAGATATCATGTCATTGACTTATGCGAAATTGCAAAATTTGCAGTTTTGCACGTGTGCGATGAAATCATCGCGAGACACGTCGCGACATGTTCTTGAAAACAAAAATCATATTTGATGCTATTGCCCGATGAGGTGATCTCATCACGAATGTTCTTGACAAAGATATCACATTTAACATATATGTGGATTGTTGTGGTGGTCACCCTGCAGCAGCCGTACATCGGCGCTATTTGCAAGATTCGCAATTTTGTGTACGTATAAATGGTCTACGAGGATTCTAGCGCGCAGTCAAGAGTTTGATACGGTTCGAGTAAGGTAAACGTCCCAATAGCGGACCATTTAAGACGCCTGGAAAATTGAAATTGAATTTTTATATATATTAACAAATCTCATTTATAAGCGGATACGACGAAACGAAAGCTTGGATTCTCTAGTTTCTGAAAACCATCCAATAATTAGTTCCATCGGTAATAGTTAATTTGATTTTTTCGGAAAATGCGAGAAAAGGAAATGTCCCAGTACCCGACCATCAGTTTTTGGTTATGTCCCGATACTCGGCCACTCGATGTCCCTATTACCAACCAGTCGCAGATGAAAGCAGAGACAACTTTTTTTATTTCATTCAGTATTTCTTTATTAGTAAGACTATGTAACTTTTCGTAACTCAAGAACTAATTAACCAAATTTTAAAAAATTATATATAAAATAGAGGTAGAAAAGACTGAAGAATATAATAAAATTAGAAATAGTCCAATATTTCAAAATTTGCAAACGTTATAGCAACCACGAACATTTCTAAAAAAATTCAATCTATTTCCCGTAAGGCATGTCATTTCAATTGAAATAATAAATTGCGACAAGCAGATGCGTGACAGTTTTTTTGTGTGTAATTATTATATATATCTATATAGAAACGTATACATATATACATTATGTTTGTGTTATATTTGTGCATATATTAGAATGAGCAGGATTATAAATCCTATTCGAGAAGTATATGTTTAATACATCTAAATATTTTATAGATAACACATGCAGGTAACATATAGCAGTTTGTAAAATATCTTCGCTTTATCATTTTTGTTTTTCTTTTTTCAGTTCTTTTGCAGTTTTTTCAATCAGCCAGCTGCCTTTTTTCTCTTCTCGTTCCAGCTTCTTTTGTTCTTGCGCTCGCTTCTTCTCTTCTTGCACACGTTTCTTCTCTTCTTGCATTTCCTTCCTTCTCTTTATCCTATCTTCTTTTTCACGTAGAATGTTTCTTTTTTCTCTTCTTTACATTTTTCGTATTCCACCCACTTATCGGAAGTAGCCACAGTGGGAGGCTTGGGACCATTGAGGGGCCTCTTCCTTTTTTGTTTGGAAGATCCGGGGGCCAAAATAGGGCATCTTTGAACGGATCTGGAGTACCTTCGGGGGCTCTGCTGTCGAGTCTCACGCCTGCTGCAAATCAAAAGACGCCAAATACAGGAAAAATTCAAACATTTTTGTATTTTTGTATTTTTATACAAACCTACGCCTGGTTCATTTTCCGAAACAAATTGTTCGGTCTCCAAGGGGTCAGTTGCGCATTCGATTTCGATTGCGTCGCCGAATGATTGACCAGCGCCGCTATTTTTGTCGAGATTGATCGTTGCCAGAGTCCCATCGTGTTCGACCGCCAGCACAACGATGCTTTGATCTGCCCCCAAACTCAGACTCTCATTTGCCGTAATTATTGCAGCGCAATCCGTCGGGGTTCCTCTACCGTCTTCGGCCGTCGTTCTCTCGGCGTCCTCTAACTTTTGATCGTCGCTCGGTACCGCTGCATCGTCGATTGTGCCCGAATCTACACTCATTTTTTCGTAGCCTATATATACAAACACAAAAATATCCAAAACATAAACTAAATAAAGTTTTAAAAAATGAACTTCGCGGAACTACGGCAAAAAAAAGCAGTCAAAAAACAGTTTTCCTAAATTGTCTTTTTGTACCAGTGACTCCCTTCATTTGCAACCAAAACGCAAAAAGTCCTCGATTTTCTACCGCGCCACTCCAAAAACCAATACGCTTCGATTCGATAAACTCTGGTAGCAGACCGGCTGGTAGCCGGTCTTCGAAGAATTTCAGAAACTCCGCCTGACTCTCGACTTCGTTGTCTTCCTTGGATTTTCGTTCCTTTAAACCTTTTCTAAGCACATCAAAATCGACGGCATTTGCCGAAAACGGGAACAATCCACAAGACGCGAAGCCTCGAATAATTGTTCCCGTGAGATCCATGCTGTCGATTGCAGTTTTCAGCACTGGCGCAAAATTGCCTTTTGTTAGACGATCTCCGTCGTGGTCAAGTCTCCACTTGTTGACTGTTTTTTTCCATGACGATTTCAGCGGGTGAAATACCGCGACATCCAGGGGCTGCAAAATATGTGTAGCATTCGGGTACAATGCGATCAGTTCGATTTGATGATCCCTGCAGAACTCGCTCAGAGGCATCGTACAATGCGAAGAATGGCCGTCGACATAAAGAACGACGGGAAACTCGACGTTATTTTCTTTCAACCATGGATAAAAAACGTTTGCGATATATTCGTAAAACGTCTCGGCGGTCATCCACCCCCTTTCCGATGTACCGATGCTCCAACCTTTAGGGACGTTTTGAGCTACGCTCGCCGGAATTCTCTGGTACCAATACATCACCATTGGTGGGGCCATTACACCCGCCGCGTTAACCATAAAGAGAACGGTGAGGCACTCCTTCTCATCCCCATTGACGACTTTATAAACCGATCTCGCACCTTTTCTTGCAATCACATTCTCGGCCTTCGGACATAGGAAGAATGCACTCTCGTCGCAATTGTAAACTCTCGAGGGATCAATATTCAACAAATTCTGCGTTGTTAAGTAGCTCTCGACCTCGGCGAACCAATTTCTGAGTCTTTCTTCCGTCGCCGAAGCGCGACTGTAACTCAGATTTTGAGCTATTCTTCGGCTAAGTTCCGGGTGACGACGGAGAAACGCCTCGTACCAATGACGGCCGGGACGATTCTCTTTGAACGGCGTTGGTCGTTTGAGTCTCACAACCAATCGTGCAACACTGTCACAGAGCTGATCCTTGGATATCGGGAAACCTTTTTCACTGACATGAAAGATCCACTTGACAAGCTGGTTTTCTTCTTCCGCAGACAGAATACTAGACGGTCCCTTCTTGACGAGTTGTGAAACACCTTGTTTGTGCTTGTTATAGAGAGTGCTTCTCGGAACGTTGTGCATTTTACTCGCAGTCCTCAGAGGCACGCCCATTCTTACTGCATCGAGAGCAGTTTTTATCGACGATTCTGCATACTTTTTTGTATTCGACATGATGCCAGCGTCTATAGTAACATAAATAGATACATACTTGAATTATGCGTGGAAAGACTTTTTGCATAATGCTCGATTAACCTAAATTCGCGATTCGGGAGGTTACGTTCAAGACTTTTCCAATGTAAACAATCTGCTGACTACATTATAATAGCAATAACGAACTTGTTCGACGAAGCCAAATTTGTAAAATGTTAGATATACTTACTGCGAATAATCGCCTCAGTTTAGCGTAATTTTAAACACTTTAAACACACTAGTGAACAATGCCGCGCGTCAATGCTGATCGTTCGTGTTAATTTCCATCAAGGTTATGGCCGCTGAGTTCGTTGCGTCCGGCAATTGAGACATCACCCAATCGCCTGGTTGTACCAGTATCCAGCCACTTGGTTCGCTATTGGTACACCATATCGGTTGAAACGTCCGAGTATCCAACCATGCAAATTAACAATTTATCGGCAATTCTAACTAAATTTCGACCCTAGATTTGCATTCTCTACATCTTCCTTAATATAAAAAACTATAACTTGTTCAATATATATATAAAATGAAGGCGACATAGTTACAATTGAACTTCGTCAATTCTAACAAACTGGCTTACAGATGCCTTCGTTTCCCGGGGCAGCGCGTGCACTCTCAAGAAACTCGAAAAAATTACTACAAAGAGCGCAGGATATTTTAACCGTTGTCCTATGCATAGATTATAAATCGTAGAACTCAATTAAGTGGTTATTTATTTATTTTTATCGAAAAATCTCTTAATTAGGTGGAATATTCTCCTTAGTGGTTGGGAACTGGGACATGGTTGGCTATTGGGACGTTTACCTTACGTCGCAAACAGCCTCCAGTTATGATGAACACTTACTGTGCGAACTACTACGTTCCGATTCAAGATGAAACGTGTGAGAAACAGCACAATGAGTAAGTACCGCTAATTTTCGCATATACTTGTGCAAAAAACTTTTATAAACATAATTGTATTTTTTCAGTTTTGCTAAACCGCGCTACACGCCTCGTATTTTGGGAAGGAGATTTCCCTTGACATCGACAGCGTATAAATTTTTGGATGTTGCAATCAACGCGGGACCTATGTCCTCTGTGGATATACTTATTGGCGATAACCGTGGCAATCGGATAATTCTGCATCACGCAACGTGGGTGACGTTCATCGAGAGACGTGCAGATATTCAGCGACTCGTGCAGTCACCTGAGCCATCATCGCTAGCGTTTCGAGATCTGGAACTCGTTAAAATACGTGACGCAAATATTGTAAAATTGACATCGTGCGACACCAGCTTGTACATGAAACCGTCAACCGTACTCTTCTTGTTCAAACTGGAACATTGCGTCGAGAATGTGTATTTTCAACTATGCCAAAATGTTCATGGCGTATGTGAAAAATTTAAACAATTTGTAACAATTTTACGTCAAAATTGTATCACTGATAAATGTAATGCGTTTACAATCTTGCGTGATTTTTACGATAAAAATTCGCTAATAGATTGTGAACTGTTGACCTACGCTTTAGATACTATTGTGTATAATGCGCTACTTGAGAAATAAATGTATATTAAAATGCATATCACTGTATCTAAAATTATTTATCTTTCCTTTTGCCTACCGTTCCCTTGTCCACCGTCAGCGGTTTAGAATTACAGAGCGGTAACTCTCGATAAGAATGCACGTGCCGCACTCGTCGCGCGATCATTAAAAACGTTTTCGCATCTGTCTCATATAAATTATTAAATATTCTTCCTCTTATTTCCAATAAATAAATCACTTAAAACAATATTTAAAAATAATCTAATGGATGGAGCGAGAGGGACCGCGCGAACGTTGAAGAGATAACGGGGAGAGAGAGACCGCGAGCGAGAGCGCGCCGTGTGACGTCACGCGGACCGACCGACGCGGCCGTTGTACGCGGCCCTCTCACCCCCGCGGACCCCTCCCCCGCGGCGCCCGAGAAGGCGGCCCCACTCTCCCCGCGGCGCGACTGGAAACGCGTACCCCCCCCCCCCCCTCGCCCCGCGGCGCGACCGGAAACGTGGTACCCCCCTCCACCCCGCGGCGCGACCGGAAAACGCGGGTAACCCCCTCCCCTCCCCGCGGCGCGACCGGAAACGCGGTACCCCCCCCCCCCTTTCACCCGCGGCGCGATCGGAAACGCGGTACCCCCCTCCCCCTCCCGCGGCGCGACCGGAAACGCGGTACCCCCCTCCCCCCTCCCCGCGGTCACCCCCCCCTTGCCGCGCGGACACCCCCCTTGCCCCGCGGACACCCCCTCCCCTTGCCCCGCGGACACCCCCCTCCGCCGGGGGACACCCTCGCCCCCTCACCCCCTCGGAGCTCCTGAGTTAGAACGCCCATAGTTTACCTATTTATTTCTTTATTTTCTTATATTAATATTTGGGGCATACCCTAGTCCATACATTTATACATCGCGAGTCCATACTATGTGTCGATCACGTTTTGCTTGACAGCTTGACGTTTTGCGTACTTTTAATTCCCTGAAAATCATGGCGACTGCTGAGTGAACGTGTTGAGACTTTGAGTGCGCTTAGAATCGTTCAGCAGAGAATCATAAAACAGTTGCAATACTGTTGCGTTCTGCTGAACGCAGCCATAATCTCATTATTCTCAAACATGTTTAAATCCTTTTTAAAAAGTAATTGCTGAAAAATCACTTTTCGCGTATTTTTAGCAATTATGCAACACTTTAAGCGAAATGTCAGTGAAATTTTAACACGTTTTTAGAGTTGATAAAATATCACCAAGTTTTCAAAAAAATTTTCGGAGAAATTTCAGTTTAATTTCACAAAATGTTCGAGAATGCGCGGGTTCGCGAGTGGTAACGCGAGGAGACACAGTTCAATAAGGTTCATGCAAATAAGTGCAATAAAATAAGTATATTACAAATATATACAATATGTACAGAGTTCTTCTACTTTTACAAAGCAAGAAGCCGTAGCGCGCACAGATGTTAGAGGCAGGAAAAGCAGCGAAAGCGAGTTCGCGGTGGGGAATAGCGAAAAGCGTGTCGAAAAGCCCTCGGCACAGCGGTGAACCTTTATTATCTCGACAACGAGGCTCTCTCCGAGCTAATTACCAATAACGTTATCGTATTCGAAAACACGGAAGGTTGTTAAGGAGGATGGCTAGTCAACGCAATTTGATAAGAATTAGTTCAAATTTATGGAGAATATTCGTCTATGGGAATCTGTCGTCCATGCCAAAGTTGAAGACAATCGTCTGCATGGTTGTTGAGTAATTAATTATTGAAGTTATACTCTTGTCTCTCTCTTATACACGGGCGACACAGCAAAAATGTTACCTAACCTGTAATGTAACTCTCGAAAGCGTATTAAAAATGATAAGAATTTAGCGAAAATAGGTGCAAATAACTCTTTACATATTTAGGAAGAAACTTCTCGAAAACTGAAATGATTCGTCTTTATAGTTATCAAGAAATTGTAAAAATAAAACAGGACCACATTTATTATTTCCACATTTCATGTGGATAATAACGTATTTGGGTTTTAATTGTACAAACAACTCTTTTTAAACCTTAAGAAACAGCAATTAAATGCATTCCACATATTTATTTGCTAAAATTCGTTTATTTCACGCGACGAAAATCTAACCTATATGCTTTTTCCCTGCCGCGCGCCGCCTCCCCGCACGGAGAACTAGCCAACCTCCTTAAGGGACTCGAGCGCATGATTGGTTGCGACAGGCCGCTCGCGGAAACGTACGCGCCTGAGCTCGGATTTCGGCGGGTTGATGGCCACGGGCGGCCTACGTCCATCGCACTTGCGGCCGTTTTCGTTTTGCGATCCGAAAAGATCGTTGCGTGTTTGCGCCGTTTGCGATGGTTATAGCATGGATTTTTTGCTTGTTTGTGCGAGCTGTCGGCTTGACTTTATTATTGTCGAACTGTTAGCGAACTTTCTGGAATGATAATAACAGCGAAATCCATGCTATAACTTGACAATATTTGACGCGAGAATACTATCGAATACTTTATCGAACCGAATTAGCACGATCTCAAACACAAAATTTTCAGCGAATATTCAGCAACTTGGCCGAAAATCTTTTTTCAGCGAAATTTTAGAGAAATTATAGAGAAATATCAGTAAATTTCCAGAGAATTTTTAGTAATTTTTAGAGAACTTTTGAAGAAATTGTAGTAAATTTTCAAACACTTTAAGTAATTTGGCTAAAAATAATTTTTAGCGAAATTCAGCCTATTTTCAGAGAAATTTCAGCAAATTTTCAGAAAAATTTTTAGACAAATTACGAAGAAATTTTAGTTTAATTTCAGTACTTTTGCTGAAAAAATCACTTCAGAGGAATTGCAGTAAATTTAAGCGTATTTTCAACAATTTTGCTGAAATATTACTGATAGCAGGTGAGCGCGGGGAGGGCAATTGAACATATACGTCGTAATTACAATAGCACACGTTTATTAGCACCTCGTGCTCAGTACGTGATACGAGGCACTGACTTGATACAGAGATACGAAAACCCGAGATTAGTTGATGTGGCGCCTCTAGTGAGGTAGCCCCCTGGTGGATACGGCGCACAGTGGGAAAAAGGCACTCTTTTTGGACAAAAATCGCTGGACGGTGGTAATTTTTAACCGATTTCAATGCTTTTTTTTTATTTACTCGTTATAATTGCTCTACAATCGTATCGTGCCGTTTTTTAAATTAGGGCTTTAATTCAAATGGCGGACGCAAAAGGTTGTCAGAAATATAGAAACTGTAAGATATTGAATATTCTTGCACCAGACTAAGAATATATGGGTTTTAGGGATCCCTAATAACATATCTGTGGTCAAAATTGTAATGTTTTTGTCACTGAAAACGATCTAATCGAAGATTCGCAGGCCAAAATGTTTTACGACTTTTTGATATCTTAACACAATATTAATGCATTCAGATCGCTTTTTGCTTACGCATTAGTAACATATTATCTGAAAATGTCAAAACTTAGGCATAAAATTTATATAGCTGCCAAATATTCAAACTTAAATCATAATGTAAAAGCAAAGAAATAACATAAATTTGTTATGTGTGACTTTGTTTTTTATTAACACGATATCGATTCAATTAGGGGAGGGGAGGGGGAATTCTATTGTTCCAATAATAACTGTGTTTTAAGTCCGACAAATAATTAGGCGCGCAGTTTAATATGTTGGAAAATACACGTATAATATAGAAATATTATTAAGCTATCTAAGATCCAAGCTTGGACCGTAAATGGCTCTTTCCTTTGTCTACTCACAGTAAAAAATAATACGTAATTTTAACATTTTTTATATGTCGCAGAAAGTCCACTCTAAATTTTAAATTAAAATGACTCATTCATCGTGTGTTACTTGTTGACAAATTAGAAATGTTATTAATTGATATTATACTTTACATTTATATTTGTTCTTTTGACTTTATTTTTCAAGTTATATTAACACATGATATTAATTATTTTACAGATTTTACTTGAATTATATGTAATAAAAACATTTAATTTTAGTCCAATTTAATTATTTTGTGTGTCAAAGTTTACGATTATTTAAAATTTACTTAACTTTATTTATGTGTTAAAATAACTTTAAGACGTGTGGATTTTTTTAGAGCAATTGTGTTAAAGAACTCAAAATAATATTTAATTTCTAAATGACATAATAAAGTGTTAAGTTATCACGTTGACATAAATGTAACACATGAAAATGTTAAGAAAATAATGACATAGCTATTGTATGTTAATTTTATTGAAATAATAATCAAATCTTGGTAACACAAGAAATGTTAACATTTGGACCGCTATGTACACACGATTTTTTACTGTGTTGATTGTATATCTAACATTCTTAACGGTCTCAATACATATTAATTGTTTATTAATAACGTAATACTCAAGACCTTTTATTGTCAAGGCATCAGACAAGACGTGACAAAATTTATTTATTTATTTTTTATCGTTTTGTATTTCTTATTTCGGGTTTTTTTAATTTGTTTAAATATATATTTTTTGAATTTTTAATACCTGTATTGAATCTAATACCCTTAATTTTTGTTATATTAATACATTTTAATATATCTACGTGAAAAATGTATTACAATTAGTTATAAGCCTTGCTTTTTGTTTTACTTTTAAGGCCCACTCATCGATCCTGTTGGAGTAAAATGTTATAATTTATAAGATAGTCTTAAAAGACGTCACTAATGAAAGTTTTTAGTTGTTTTAGTTTTTTTTAGTTTTTTAGTTTTTTTAGTTTTTTTTTTTTAGTTTTTTTAATGTAAATAATAATTATGTACATAATAATTATGTACACAGGCCTCTAAAGGGGTTAATTGATCAACAGATCTTTAGCCTCAGAGATAAATCTTTCTGTTTGTTCTCTTGTTTAATTCTTATACTACTAATTAAGGATCTGATGACATTAGAAGGTAATGCATGATATCTTCATTAGTAGATTTTCGTGACTTCATTCTGCTGTGTTGGGCACGAGCTTTTCGAAAATCTTATTGCTTGCTTCTTGCGCTTCTTCCGAGAGACAACCGATTGGCAAACCAAAAATGTTTATAATATTACTACCGTGTATTAAAACTTTATGTACAGATGGTGGAATGTTATGCCAGGGATACAAGTGAACACAAAGTTCAGCAGTATCTAAACAATATTTTTCAGACTTCTTACAATCAATGTTTTTTCCACATGCTAATACTGTAAAATATTGGCCAGTCCTTTTATCAGATCTTTATTTAATCCAGTAACTTCGGTTACTGTTTCAGCTTTGCAAAAAAACAACGGGCAACATTCCCAGTGTTAGTTGTACCTGCTCCTTGTTTTACAACATCTACAGTTAATGATAATTTAGATTTTAAATTCTTTTTAATAAGTTTTTTCTTTCAGCTTTTAAAACTTTAGTTCTCCTTTTGCGCAGCTCTTTTTAAAATCTAAATTATAGGAAATATGGAGTAAATACTCCATGAAGCGAATCCAACAATGTAATGTCGAAAGCCCGTATTTATAATTATCATCATTAATTGGAAGATTTTTAAACATATTTTAGATTATTTATATATTTTGGACTCACTCCACAAACGTTGCAACAATTGGAAGATTTTTGACCGGTTAAAATGTTACATGTTTTACCGTCGATCATTGTTGCCTTGATCATTTCTATTGTATGTTAAAACTTACATTGAATATAAATTTTCCACTGTGATGCATGAGGGATCAGGTTGGTTTAAAAATATCTGAATAAAATTTGTATTCATTAACTGTATTAGAATCATTTTCTTTTATAAATTCGAACTTTACTGGTCGGCAATAATAGACTGACGAAGGACCTTTCATTTTTCCATACAACATTACTATCGTCATCTACCAATTGTATAAGGACAAAACAAATAAGAAACACTGCGTTATCAAAGAACACTTCTTCCGTAGCCTCATCGTTATTATCGTCAGTATTATAAATTGACGTTGTTACTGACCGCTTTTCTCTGGTGGTTTGCTGCCCCTGAAGCACCATCCATACCCCACTTTCCATGTAAAATTAATTTTTTACCGCATAAGTCGTGGAGCTCTTTTCTATTTAATGTTAAAAGTATTCTCTCAGTAGTATGATGTAATAATGACTTAACATCGATACTTGCACCTAAGTCATTGACGGTTAAAGCTGTTGGATAGCACTTTTCTTTTGCATTCTTAATATACTAGGATATGGAGGATATAATTTTTTTCCACATAATTTCTTGTTATATATCCCGAGTTTCTCACATTTCGCTTTTGTTAGTTCTAAATCAACATACATAGCTAAAATTTAATTGATATTATTTTCGATATTATCAGTATTTTATCCATATCAGAATCTTTATCACATTTATTATGCAAGCATTCAACAGCTTTCATAAGTTCTTCAGCACTGTACATTGATAGTAGTTCCTGAGTACGTCTTTTCTTTGTCTTTTCTGAACCTTCCTCATAAGATAAGCGTGGTCTACCTTTTTTTTTTCTTTTTCTTATTTGTTCTTCTGCCAGAGGAATTTCTAATGAAACAGTTGACGATGAGGCTAAGGAAATATTCTGAAATGATTGATTTAAATCGATATTTTTGACGATGAAATTTTTATTTAAGAACGCCGCATATCTCTCTTGAAAAAGTTCTTTTTTATAAAAAACAGTCTTCCATTTCTTATTATATGAACAAAAAAAATTCTCCCGTAACTTAACTCTTATGTGCTCAAGCTGCCTATCGTTAAAATTATACTCACTTTTTAAGTTATTTATAATAATGTCTATTATATTTTTATCTGTACCAACATAATTCCACATATATTCACATAGAATTTGATTTTTTAGTATAAAATCCATTTTTATAAAGGATAGCGTCTTTACTCGAACAAATTAAAAATTTGTGTTAATATTAGTATCTTAGGATTTAGGATCGAGAACTTCAAAAGTTTCGGCAACAAGCGATCGTCTAACAATCGAGATACGATAGCGGCTCTCTGTAATAAACAGAGCGTTTTTGTGCACCCAAGTGAAAAAGGAAAACGCTGCTGTGACTCTGGCCCCAACTGCAACCTGGCAATACTGCGCGCTTCGTCTCACTTCTAAAATCACTAGTGACCACTCGAGCCTCGAACGCTATCGTATTTCGATTGCACGTCTGTGCCTTGATGATAAAAGGCTTGAGTATTACGTTATTAATAAACACTTAAAGTCACACATAACAAAATTTATGTTATTTCTTTGCTTTTACATTATGAAGTTTGATATTTCGGCAGCTATATAAATTTTATGCTAAGTTTTGAAATTTTCAGATAATATGTACTAATACGTAAGCAAAAATGCGATCTGAATGCATCAATATTGTGTTAAGATATCAAAAAGTCGTAAAACATTTCGTCCTGCGATTCTTCGATTAGATCGTTTTCAGTGGCAAAAACATTACATTTTGACCACAGATATGTTATTAGGGATCCCTAAAACCCGTATATCCTTAGTCTGGTGCAAGAATATTCAATATCTTATAGTTTCTATATTTCTGACAACCATTTTGCGTTCGCCATTTTGAATTAAAGCCCTAATTTAAAAACGGCCACGATACGATTGTAGAGCAATTTATAACGAGTAATAAAAAAAAAGCATTGAAATCGGTTAAAAATTACACCGTCCAGCGATTTTTGTCCAAAAAGAGTGCCTTTTTTCCCACTGTGCGGCGTGGCGCCCCTAGTATCCAACCATGGATCGCCAATGGAAACCGGGCATGCGGATTACCAACACTTCCCCTCGAGACGTGGTTGGAAGGAACGTTCAGAATGATCCCAAGCCCATGAGATCAAGACATCGCCAGTGCTTAGGCCTCGGAAGTCCTTTGGTCATCACGTCTGCCATCATGTCGTCAGTAGATACGTAATCAACTGAAACCTATTCTCACGAATCGCGTCACGGATAAAGTGGTGCTTCAAATCGATGGTGTTTGCTTCTGGTCGTTAAAGGTGGGATTCTCAGCCAGTTTGAGAACACCATGTTGTCATTGAAGAGCTTGATCGACGCGAGTTTTTCAAACCCTAACTGAATGAAAAATTCTCGTATTGTACATGGCCTCCTTGGCTGCTTTAGTCATCCCCATGTACTCGGCTTTGGTCGAGGACAGGGCAACTGTCCTCTGTTTCTTCGAGTCCCAAGACACGACTCCGCCGCTCAAGGTGAATGCATAGCCTGAGTGTGAGCTCTGATCAATGGACAACTAGCCCAGTCGGCGTTCACGTAGCCCGTTAACGGTTCCTTTGAAGGTTCGTAGATGAGCCCAATGTCAGCAGTCCCTTTGAGGTAACGTACGGAGGCGCTTTGCTGCAGTCCATGACACTGCCCGTAGTCATTGTTGAATTGACTCAATGAGTCACAGCGTAGGCTATGTCCGGCCTGGTAGAGACAGCT
>JASTWL010000779.1:0-80983 GCA_035220575.1 Temnothorax rugatulus | reverse complement strand
GGGGGGGTGGGGGGGGTATCAGGGTTTCGGCGAGCGCGTCGGGACATGTTCTTATAAACAAATGTCAGCTCGCGTCGATGTTCGGTCGATAGTATTTATAAACATATCACTTCACACTTAAGATGCGAGCGAGCGCCTATGACAGGCGGCTATAATTTATGACCTGCGAGTGGCGTGACGCCGCGGTCCTTTTCATTTTCCTTTGTAGGAAGAGTTATCAAGCGCGAAGGAGGGGGGAGAGGGGCGCGGCATTAGGGTATCGACGAACGTCGATGACTGAATTTATAAACGAATATCATCTCGCACTGCAGATGCGAGCATCGATGGTCGATAAATGACCAAAAATTTTAGGCGATTCAACCGTCGCGGTCTCTTCTCTTTATTTTTCTTTCTATAAAGAGCCGCTTATCGGGGTTTCGCGGCGCCATTCGGTTATGGCGTCGCGTGCTACAAAGGCGAGCGCCGATGACAGGCTGCTAGATTTTATAAACACTAGACAGCACAAGCGCAGCAACGCGACTCATTTTCTATGGGTATCGACGAACGTCGATGACAGAATTTATAAACGAATATCATCTCGCACTGCAGATGCGAGCATCGATGGTCGACGTAGGTACTTGATCAAAAATTTTAGGCGATTCAACCGTCGCGGTCTCTTCTCTTTATTTTTCTTTCGAGGAAGAGCCGCTTATCGGGGTTTCGTGGCGCCGCGTGTTACAAAGGCGAGCGCCGATGACAGGCTGCTAGATTTTATAAACACTAGACATCATAAGCGCAGCAACGCGACTCAATTTCTATGGGAGATATTGTTTCTCTGCAGTGCATGCACACCATGCACTAAAACAGAAGAAACGATACGCGATGCTCTAGTTGGAACGAGAGGAAAAGGCGATAGAAAAAGTATATAAGGAAGAATGAAGCGAGTCAAAATCACAGTCTGTGATTTGAAAGTCTACGCGTCGGTATATCGATTGAAAAAAGTATAGCGGTTATTTTGCATTTTTGTGCCAAGTATTCAATACAGAGTATTAGTTTTTATGATAAAGGAGATGACAATAATTTCAATATGGATGTAGACGAGGATCACGCGTTAACGGACGACAGTGATTACTTCAGCGATGAAGACAACGATCATAAAGAAGTCAATTTGACAGTGAACGTGAACAAGTACAATTCTTTGCGCGCGGGATGTTACGTCAATTTACCGCGAGAAATTAAATTGAAAAAAGCTGTGATCAACGTGCAATCTATGGACAATGCGTGCTTCGCGTGGTCAGTGGTCGCCGCGCTGTATCCTGTCAAGGTCCATAATAATCGGGAATCCTCGTACCCTCATTACACAACAGTACTGAATTTAAAAGGCGTTGAGTTTCCAATGACTTTGAGTCAAATTAAACAGTTTGAACGATTCAACGACGTGTCGATCAATGTGTATACCATCGAGGGAGAGAAGACGCCAACCGTTCTCCCGATACGGCTCACCGACCGAAAGAGAGAAAAGCACGTAATCTGCTGTACGTACAGGACCCGCGAAACGACAACGTGGGACATTTCGCGTGGATAAAAAATCTATCCCGCCTCGTGAGCTAGCAATTGAGCAGGCATGACGGTCGGAAATACTTTTGCGATCGGTGAGTACTTATACTCCTTTTAATAAAATTATAAAAATATTTTATTTTTTTATTTAATAATTTACAAAATTGTGTTTTTCTTTTGCAGATGTTTACATTATTTAGTTCGAGCGAGAAATTGGAAGCCCACGGTGTAGACTGCCGAGAGATAAACAACTGTGCCATCCGACTACCGAGCGAGGACGACAAGTGGCTGAGTTTCAAGAATCACAGCAGGAAGGAACGACTTCCATATGTCGTGTACGCCGACCTGGAATGTACCCTCGAGAAGACGGATGCGGATCCGACAACGTCCACGTTCAAGTCTCAACATCATCAGGTATTTAGCATAGGATACTACGTGCGGTGCTCGTACGACGACTCGTTATCCGCGTATCGATTTCGTCGCGATAAGGATTGCGTCGCGTGGTTCGCCGAGGAACTAAGACGTTTAGCACACAACGTAAAGACTATCTTGTCCGCTAATATACCCATGACAGATTTTACGCGAGACGAGTGGGAGATATTTCGGAGCGCGGCGCACTGTCACGTGTGCGAAAAACCGTTCGAGCCAGACGACGTGCGAGTACGCGATCACTGTCACTTGACCGGCCGTTATAGAGGTCCCGCGCATTCCAACTGTAATTTAAATTATAAAGATTCGCATTGCATTCCCATAGTTTTTCATAATTTATCGGGCTACGACGCGCATTTCATTATCACGGAAATAGCTACAGCGTACAAAGGACGTGTAGACTTACTTCCAATCACGAAGAAAAATACATTTCGTTTACGAAAAACGTTAAAGAGACCGCTGAAAAATCAGATTCGCGAAGCAACATAAAATTGCGATTTATCGATTCATACAAGTTTCTCACCGCTAGTCTCGACAAATGGCATCTTATCTCAGCAAGGATAAACTGCAAATATTACAACGCGAATTTTGTGAATTATCCGCAGAAAATTTTGATTTGCTGACGCGAAAAGGCGTATTTCCGTACGAGTACATTGACTGCGTTGAAAAGTTGGAGGACTCGTGTTTACCATCGCGCGACTCGTTTTACAGTTCATTGACAGGTGACACCGTATCCGAGAGCGATTACGAGCACGCCGCGAACGTCTGGCGACGGTTCTCCGTTCGAACCTTGGGCGAATACAGCGATTTATATCTCAAAACCGATGTCTTGCTATTGGCCGATATCTTTGAAAATTTTCGCGACAGTTGTATCGCGAGTTATGGACTCGATCCGGCGTTTATTACACTCTACCGGGTTTCGTGGGACGCTATGTTGACACGCGTATCTTTCGAATGCTCACCGACGACTATTTGAAATATATACTATCATTTAACTCATTGACGATTGCAATGTTCATCGAACGCGGTATACGCGCGGTTTGAGTCAATGTTCCGGCAGATACGCGCGGGCTAATAACAGGTACATGCAATCTTACGATTCATCGAAACCATCGTCGTACCTGATGTATTTCGATGTGAACAACTTGTACGGCTGGGCGATGTGTCAACCATTGCCCTATGCAGATTTTCGATGGTCGAAGACGTCTCGAATTTCGAGTTTAGCACGATCGCTTTGGATTCGCCCACGGGTTACATTCTCGAAGTCGATCTAGAGTATCCGCAGAATAAACACGACGCGCACGCCGACCTACCGTTCTGTCCTACGCGTGATAAACCACCCGGCAAACGGCAGGAAAAACTTCTCGCCACGCTGTACGATAAGAAGCGTTATGTCATACACTACCGCAACCTACAGCAATGCACGCACCACGGCCTTCGCGTCACAAAGATACACCGCGTATTACAATTCGCTCAATCTCCATGGCTCCGCGCTTACATCGAACTTAATACAAAATTTAGAACACTGGCCAAAAACGATTTCGAGAAAAATTTGTATAAATTGATGAACAACGCGGTATTCGGGAAAACTATGGAGAACGTTCGAAATCACGTTGATGTAAAATTATTAACAAAGTGGGAGGGTAGATACGGCGCGGAGGCACTGATCTCGAAACCAAATTTTCACAGCAGGAGCGTTTTTTCGGAAAATCTGATAGCCATTGAACTGCGAAAACTCGAGGTTAAATTTGACAAACCTATTTACGTCGGCATGTGCATTCTCGACGTATCGAAAGTCTGTTTGTACGAATTTCATCACAAGTACATGTTACCGTTGTATCGCGACAAGTGTAGAATTATGTATACCGATACGGACAGTCTGATATATCACGTAGAGTGCGAAGATGTGTACAAGAACATGAACGCGACATCGACAAATTCGACACGAGCGATTACGCGATCGACAACGCGTACGGTATACCGCTCGCCAATAAAAAAGTGCCGGGCTTGATGAAGGACGAGAACAACGGTGCGATCATGACGGAATTCGTTGGACTCAGAGCGAAGATGTATGCGTTGAGGGTGGATGGTAAAAAAGACTGTAAAAAAGCGAAAGGTGTCAAGAGCAACGTCGTAGCGCGTACTATAACGTTCGACGATTACACGCGGTGTCTGCGAGACGAAATTGAAATGACGCGACAACAGGCTTGCATAAGGTCCGAACTACACGATGTGTACACCGTGTCCGAAAAAAAATCGCTCTGAGTCCGTACGACGACAAGCGATACATTATACCCGATTCGACCGATACGTTACCGTGGGGACATTATCAAATACCTTTGTAACGTATGTATTGTATGTATTGTATAAAATGTAATAGTATAAACATGTCGTACGTATATGTATGTAATAGTGTAACGTATGTAATAGTGTAACGTATGTAATATATAATGTATGTAACGTATGTATGTAACGTAATGTAAATGTAACGTATGTCGTGTATGGTATCGTACGTATGTATGTTCGTCGTAACGTATGTCGTATGTATGTATCGTATAACGTATGTAGTAACGTATGTCGTATAACGTATGTCGTTACGTATGTATGTAACGTATGTCGTATAACGTATGTAATAGTGTAACGTATGTAGTAGTATATTACAGTATTGGAAAGAATATTAATAAATATATTGCACATGTGTGTATTTCACATACTTTATGTGTATTTCATATTTCAAACACTTTACATGTATTACATATTGCATATTTTTATGTTATGAATAAAATACAGTTTGCACAAATTAATAACATTGTCCTTGGATATCCATGAGTTGTGCGATCCATCGAATCCCAGCCATTTAACGTAAACCTCGTCGCCCCTCCTGCGCAGTACTTTCTCCACGAGATACACGTCCGATAAGTCGCGCGATGCAACTCGTGTTCGTAGAACCCTCCAGCGATGGATTTTCCACGATAGTCCTCGAGTAGATAGTTACGGGATTGGTACGCTGCACTTTAACGATCTTAAACACCTCGGTGGTCCAATTCGGCGTGTAACCCTTCTCGAAAATCGTTTTGTATTTGCTAACGCGTACCAAGTCACCCGCTTTAAACTTTGCCAGACCCGCGATTTTTATCGCGCTGTATACGGTAGCCAAGAGTTTTTCGGCGATCGCGGGGGTAACGTCGACGGGTCGCATGCCGATGGTTCGATGCTTGCGCGCGTTGTAATTCGATACGAGTCGCGGCAAGGCGTCGACCCATTTGTAATTTCCGTTGAGCGTAAACATCTTCCACATGTCGTTCTTGAGCGTGCGATTGAATCGCTCGACGACCGACGCCTTCAATACCGAATACGTGGAATAATGATTGATGCCGTGTTTTCTCACGAGACGTTGCACGTCGGTGTTGTAAAATTCCTTCCCCATATCGGTTTGTAGGTTACTAGGGCACCTCCCGCTGTGTCGAATGATCTCAGCGATGGCGTTAGCTGTTTCGCTTCCGCCTTTACCCTTGAGTGGCACGGCCCAGGCGTGCTTGCTCAACACATCGATGACGGTAAGTATGTAGTGGTAGCCTCCGTTGAAACGTGAGTACGGACGCATCTCGACGATGTCAGCCTGCCACAGGTCATCGTACCCTCGCACTATGACGTGTCTTCGGGGAAATTTCTTCTCGCCGGAGCGTGCAGTTCCTCGACGAGTCGTTGCTTCTCGATATTTTTACGTCCGTCGGATTTTAGCGATGTCATGTTTTTGTCGCCGTTTATAACTGCTCGTTAGCCGTTTGTCAGCCGTTCCTGAGCCGTTTATTTCCGTTTTTAGCCGTTCTTGAGCCGTTTGTTAACCGTTCGTCGTCGTCGTCAGTTAACCGCTTATTGCCACTCGTCGTCGTCGACGTTCTTTAACCGTTTGTAGCCTTTCCTGTCTCCGCGTAGTTCGCAGGTGTTTCTAAACCGCTCGTAATCGTTTCTGAGCTGTTTTTGAACCGTTCGACAACCGTCCGACAACCGTTCTTGAACCGTTAGACAGCCGTCCGACAACCGTTCTCGAATCGTTCGTTGCTGTTCGTGGCCGGCGTTAATCAATCGCTGCCTCTCTTCACTCGCCGCCCTTCGATAGTCGTTTCTGCTGAACCGTTTGTCCATTGTTGTTCGTTGTCGCGTCTGATTCAACGGTAGTCGAATGGCGAAGCTCGTTTATCGCAGTCCGTAACGCTTGCAGATCCTTCTCGAACGCAGTCAGCTTCTCGTCTGATTCTTTTCGTTGATTGCTCAACGTTTTAAAGAATTGATCAACGTATAGTTTGTTAACCGCGTCATCGTCAGTCTCAGGTTGCGCCACGCGACGAATCTTCCGCGACCTTGCGTCAAAGTCCGTAGCGGTGCGGCACAGAGCGTTATCGCGCACGAAATTTCTCATTAATCCGCTCCATCGATGGTACGGTTCCGCCCCGTCTCTTCCGAGCGATATGCCAAACTTGTTGATCGGCATTTCAATGCTGATTGAATGGATCGCCGTTGCGCCGTTTTAATTTATAATAAGCCCGGCTTCGCGAAGTTCCTCGATGATCGACATGATCTCGTTGTCGTGAGCATTGTTGCCAGCTTGACGCGAAGCGTCGAGCAATCGGAGACGATCCACCAGCTCGTTGGGATCGTCCCAGTGCACGTAGTCGATCTTATTGTCGGTTAGCGTCATCGCGCGAGGCATGGATAATCCCTTTCCAGATTTTTTCTTCTTCCTGGATGGGGCAGCGGGAGGGAACAACGATGCGATTACAGCTAGATACTTGTATCCCTTGTTGCTAATTACTCGCTCGCGAGGATCGTGCTTGATTTTATGAGCGCTCGTTGCCAACAGGATGCTCCTGTACTTTTGCATATCGTCCTCCGTGTAGATCTCGTTATCGGGTATTTTCTTGAAGATCAACTCATATATACCGGGTGTGCCGGCGTATCGTACGCCGCCGATATAAATGTTATCCGCGCTGTCCACGTCAAAACGTTTATTACTGAGCATCATTTCATTCTTGCCGAGATAAACGCCGTACACGAAGTCCGTCGGACAGGCGCCCAAAACATCCGCGATGTACAATCGGCTCAGTGGACCCAAGTGTTCTTGCAACGTTTCTGTGAACATTTCTCGACCCTCCGACGTTTGCAACTGCTTCTGAACGGTCGTCGCGATCGAGTCGTCCGTGGTTTCGAAAACATCCACGTTTTCGAGTACTTCGGGACTCGTACGTTGCACGGTTCCCACCGTCGCGAGTGGTGTGGAGGTTATCGGTAGTACTTTCGATCGATTAGATTTATGCGGTGTCGATGAGAGATCCAACCAGGAGTCTGATCGCTTCCTCTTTTTCGACGTCGCATCCTCCCAATCCTGCTCCTCCTCCTCCTCCTCCTCCTCCTCCACCTCCTTCTCCTTCTTCTCACGCTGCCGAAAGGGTAACGTTTCGATCCCCACGTCAGCGACGCTTTCCGGCTCCTCTTTCTTCACCGCGATCGAGTTGTCTGCGATCTTTTGCAGCGGTCCGATGAGAGGTTTAAAGTGTGCGTTCAACTCAATGTCCTTCACGATCTTACCGGTCTTCAAAGCGCGAAGTTTCTTACGAATCGAATCACTCGTTTTCGCAATCTCCTTCGCGATCTTCTCGCGCTTGTGAATATTCTCACTCCCGTCGATCGTGGCCATCGCGGAAAAAAAAGCAGCGGTATTAATCACACGTTTTAACCCGACGAGGTATCGGCGACAACTGATCGCTTTTGCGGTATCGCGAACACGTTAAATCCTTTTCTGTATCGGCCGTTCGAAAGCGCGCTGTCCTTGTCTATCACTACGAATCCGTACTTGCGTTGCCAACAATCGTGGCACAACGCACAAAATTCATCGTACGACATGTCGGTATTCACGTGATCGTTGTACACGTGTTTCAAATTGGTACCATCCTGTTTGAACAGGATCAGCAGGTTCGCGTTGTCGCGTATCAGATGTTTAGGTATTCTCGAGTACGTCTGGCAGAGATAGAAAGAGTCGACGCTCGAGTGCCTGCCCATTGAGAAGTACTCTCTCACCGCGTCTTGCTTATCGCACGCCACGTCATCGAAGACGAAGATCGAGTTTGGACGCGCGTCGCTCGGTGGAATGACGTCACTGTTATTGGAGAACGTAAAGTAGCCGATTTCGTCGATTGACGTTAATACACTCTACAAGTATCGATATTTCGGCTGTTGCAACGATTTCGAGTACACGTACACGTTTTCGAAACATACGCCGTGCGGACTTTCCAGCAAGCTTATCAAGACGTTGGTTTTACCGCAATTCGAGGGGCCACAAATGATCGCGCGTATAGTAGTCGGTAACATCGTACCGTGCCTGCGTTTCTCCGCGTTGCCCCCCATCGACCGTAATCTGTCGTCGCAATTGGTCACGCGAATCGCCAACGGTTGTCGCACGAATCTCATTTTTTCCCACACTGCCTACTCTCTGGCTGACTCGAACGCTTATTTATAGGCGAGCGGAACCGCGAATCGCTCAGTAGCAAAGATGTTCGTCCTACTGTCGAGACCTTCCGATATTCGCGGTTTGAGCGCCGAACAGCTGCAATTTGTGCCGAAAGCCGTTCTGTTGCAAACTTGCGGCGATCACGTCCACTACGTGTGGGACAAGCTTCCGGAACATATAAAGGCGGATTTGGAGGTTCAGACCTATCGTCGCTGTTACGAACATTACAATCAACCGTGGCAGCGAACGCACATCGATGGTCCCGCGCCAATGATAAAGGATTGCGGCGAATGTCAACGAAAAAAATTGGTAGAGGCCTGTTAAATCGCGCGATAAACGCACTTCCGATCGAATTGCATATCCCCGGCTATCAATTTTGTGGCCCGGGCACCCATTTGGAAGAACGATTGGCGAGAGGCGATCAAGGCATTAATCCATTAGACGCGGCGTGTCGCGAGCACGACATAGCTTATTCGCGTAGCAACGATCTCGCCGAGAGACACGCGGCGGACGAGATACTCGCTGCGGAAGCGCGAAAACGCATTACCGCGAGAGATTCGACTCTCGGAGAGAGAGCTGCCGCTACAGCCGTCTGGGTGGCCATGAAGGCTAAGACGAAGCTCGGAATGGGCTTGAAAACAAAGAAGACGAAGAAGAAGAAGAAAAGAGTATCGAACAGGCGAATACTTCCGGCGGCGAAACGAAGCGGCGTATTGCCGATTCTACCGTTGTTGGGAGTTCTCGGCTCGTTGGTCGGCGGAGCGGCGGGAGTCGTAAAGGCTGTGAACGATAACAAAGCCGCGCAGCGTCAGCTGGAAGAATTGAAACGTCACAATCGCGCCATGAAAGGTCATGGACTTTATCTCGCTCCGTACAAACGCGGGCAGGGAGTGGCATCGAAGAAGAAAAAAAAAAAAAAAACGTCGAGGAAACGCTAAAAATCCCCAAGGGTGTAACTACCAACGTACAACTACAAAAACTGGCAAAGCGTATGCGCATTCCATATTTTAGAGGTGTTTTCATGCGTGATTCGTTACCGATCGACGGTGTACGTCGAAACGAGAGCGGTATCGTGAATTTGGACGATGCAGCGGGTCCCGGTACTCATTGGGTGGCGTACGCGAAGAGGGGAGATCGAACCATATATTTCGACAGTTTTGGCAATCTTCGACCGCCGAGGGAATTGGTGCTGTATCTAAAGAACAACGTGACGAAGATAGAGTACAATCACACGTCTTATCAGCGATACGATCAGAGCATCTGTGGACAACTGTGTCTGCGCTTTCTACAGACGGTTGACGATCAATTTAAAGACGACCGTCGCGCTGTTTGAACTCAGTATTCATTCAAACATGTCGCTGACATTCACGCTCACCGACAAGAGTAGCGTCCTCGCGGTAAGCTACTTTCCCGCCGTGGACTTGAGCGATGGCGATTACGAGCTCGGCCTGACAAATTTTGAAACCTATTACACGATACCGAACGTGAATTCTTCGAACAATAAATTCTACTTTGACGACAAGGAAATTACCATTCCCGAAGGATCGTACGAATTGCGTGATATAAACACGTATCTGAAACGCGTAATTTCACGGGATCAATCCAGTAATGTCGCGAGAAAGAAACACGTCGGCGAAGATGAAGAGTATTCGTTGATTATTCGTGCCAACAACAATACGATGAAGAGCGAGATCAAGTGCGCTGTCAGAGTAAACTTTAACAAACCGAACAACATTGGATCGCTGCTGGGATTTTCAACGAATCGCGTGCTGGAGCCGCGACAATGGTACGAATCGGACGTACCGATAAATATCATTAGCGTAAACATCATTCGCGTAGAGTGTAACGTAACCGCGGGCGCGTACAGCAACGGCAAACGCATTCATACGATACACGAGTTTTCACCGAGCGTGCCACCAGGATATAAGATATCGGAAACGCCGGCACAGATCATTTACCTGCCGATCACCGTACGGAGCATTACGGACCTAACGATTCGCGTTGTGGATCAGAACGATCGATTGATTGATTTTCGAGGAGAAGAGATCACCGTCAGATTGCACGTGCGACGGCGACAGCGATAACGCGCGCGAGTGTACGGACGACATATGAGATGCTCATACTGAACGACTCGAAGCACGCGAGAGATAAGAATATCTTTACGGCAGCGGTGGACAATATCATCCGATCAACAACATTCGGTGGAGCTAAAAAAGAGACGAGAAAGAAGCTCACCGCATCGAACGTTGAATTTCTACGATCTTTGGGATTCGCGGTGCGAAATATCTGAGG
The DNA here is from genome assembly GCA_035220575.1 of Temnothorax rugatulus. Classification (NCBI taxonomy): domain Eukaryota; kingdom Metazoa; phylum Arthropoda; class Insecta; order Hymenoptera; family Formicidae; genus Temnothorax; species Temnothorax rugatulus. The sequence goes on along the minus strand of JASTWL010000779.1, from coordinate 70,221 downwards.
AAGCATGGCCGATATTCTCAACATTGGAGGTGAACCGATCTTTGACAACAGTATCGTCAAGATTGAAACACACACGTACAATCCGTACGCCAATACGACGTTTGGACACAACGACGAGATAAGAATACAACATCAAGATTTATACACGTTGCCGAGTGAAAGCTTTATCTACGTCGAAGGAAGATTGGTGGTAAAGAAGAGGAATAACGAACCTGCGCCAACGCTTGTAACTAATTGCGTGGCGTTCATGTTCAATGAAAATTCGATTCGAGCTCACACGGCGTGGAGATTGATCGCAGCAGAAACGTGGAATGACCAGTACTATCAAGAACTATGTATCGATAACAGTACGACAAGGCGGAGATGTTGCGGAATGCTGGATGGGGACATTTCATCTAGCCGCTCGGAAGGAGATGTCACTTTTTGCGTTCCGCTTTCCACATTGTTAGGCTTTTGCGAGGATTACAAACGCGTGCTTGTTAACGGGTCGTCAGGAAATAATTTTGACACGAGCGCGTAACGATAACAATTGCATTATAGGAGATCCGGCGACTGAGCCGGAAATTGAATTGTTCAAAGTACAGTGGCGAGTGCCTCACGTTACGTTAAACGAGGTCAATAAACTGTCCATGTTACGGGCCTTGGGAAGCGGACGATTTCTTAGTGTCAGTTTTCGTTCGTGGGACCTGTACGAGTTACCCCTGTTGCAGAGCACGACCAAGCATTCGTGGGCCATCAAGACCGCGACTCAGTTAGAGAAACCGCGATACGTTATTTTTGCGCTGCAGACCGGTCGCAAAGATATCATGGCTCAAAATATTGGTCATTTCAATCACTGTAACTTGACCAATATCAAGCTCTATCTAAACTCTGAATCTTATCCATACGATGACTTAAATCTAGATTTTGATAAAAATCGATACGCCCTTCTTTATGATATGTATGCGCGTTTTCGTAAAGCTTATTACGGATACGATCGCTACGATACGTTTCTCACTTTGAATACATTCCTGACGCTTGGACCTTTCGTCATCATCGATTGCTCTCGACAAAACGAGTCCGTCAAGAGCGCCACCGTGGATGTGCGAATAGAATTTGGAATGTAAAGAGAACGTGCCTGCAAATATTACCGTCTATTGCCTCATCTTTGCATGACCGCGTAAATCGAATACTGTCCGTTTGTCCAAACGTAGTGCGCAAACTCATGTAAATTGTAATGTCGGTAAAAAATTTCGATATAAGAGAGACAGATGTATCGCGATGTGATACAGTACGGATCGTTCGTTCGTTGCATCATGATCGCCGCCAAACGTTCGTCGATCTGCAAGGATTCATCGTCGGGATGAAATTTGTCGTAAAGGAGGTAGCGGTGCTTGAGAAACGGGACCGTTTTGGCGCATTAACACCTTTACTGCCCCATTGCCGTGGAGTCTCCTTACAAAATTCGACAAGTCATATGTGCTTCCTGGTTGATTCGCAATCACCAATGGATTACGATGGGAAGACGGAAACATGCCGTACGCATGGTGAACGTTTAATTACATCGGGCCGTGCTCGGTGAGGAAGAAGACGACACGACGACGACGAGATGCCGACTCTCGTGTACGTCAAGGGATGTCATAAACGAGAATGGCTGGTGGATCTGCTCGAGAATAAAGCGGAGAAAAACTTAACCATCGAGACTCTGGATGCGGATTACGAAGATGTCGAATCTTTAAATAATCTAGATGTTACCGATACTATGCGATGTGGAAAACACGTTAGAATTGCCGCATTGCAAAATGTATAAAAATATTTAACTGGTGGTCGCGACGCCAGAAAGAATTGTCATCTTTTTAAAAAATAAATTTTAATGTCTGTGTGAATTTTACAATGTTTTTTTTATTTCCTTTCCCCTTTCCCCTTAGTCTAAAAATTAAAGAATAAGTAGGTATATGTGACGAATTCTAGCGTCGAGGGTGGTATCAGGTTAGACGAAGCATGTCTGAACATGTCTGAACATGTTTCGCGGTTAATGTCGTGTGGAGGGGAGGGGGGTATACGTCTTAATAAAGAAAAAACATCCTACCTTAGCCCCCTCTCCTAAATTCCAGAGCGCTGATTGCGCGTTCCAGAAACATTAATTCCCCCTCCCTTCATCATAAATTTTTTGGAAGTTGCCGCGCATATTCGATTAATTTTATTCGACGATCAGTCTTGCATCGGCTGCTTGTATCAACGGTCCGCTTCTCATAACCGAGAGAAAGAATGTATTCCGTTGAAGGAAGCAACAGCGGCAACGGCGGCAACAGTGGCAGTAGACGTATGAATTATTACGTACCGATTCACGATATTGAAACTCCAACGCGTGGGAACATTAAGTTTTGTTTAATTTATACAACTTTATATTTTTTATATCTTTTTTGTGAATTGTATTATTTTGAAAGTAATCTCATTATTTTTTCTACAGCATTTCGTTGGAGCCTCGCGCGGTTCGTATACTAAGCAGACGATACGCATTGACATCAACAGCTTATAAATATTTGGATATTGGAATCAGCGTGGGACCTGTGTCCTTTGTGGAACTACTCCTCGGTGATAACCGAGGAAATCAGATGTTGTTGGCTCATACAACGTGGACAGCGCTAATTGAAAGACGTGCGGATATCGAACGACTCCTGCAGTCAACCGCACCTTCATTAATGTCGATTCGAGATCTGGTCGTAGAACTTGTAAAAATATGTGATGCGAATGTTGTAAAACTTACGTTACATAATAATAATAATTGCATGTATATGAAACCATCGACCGTACTTTTCTTATTTGAACTCGAGCACTGCGTCGAACATGAATATTTCAAGCTGTATCAAAATACGCATGAGGTAAATGTGAAATTTAATCAATTTGTAACCATTTTGCGAAGAAATTGTGTAACCGATAAATGTGATGCACCTAGAATCCTGCGCGACGTTTTTGATAAAAATTCGATTATTGATTGCGAATTATTAGCTTATGCTTTAGATAACATTGTATACGATGCGACAAATAATAAATAAATTAATGTTTATATGACAAAAACTTTATTATCCTTCAATTCCAATTATTTATTATAAAAGGAAAGAAAACGCGAAGTGGAATGAGAGCGAGACGCGAGCAACAGAGAACGCGAATGAAGGGACGCAAGCGAGAGAGGACGCGAACGAAGAGACGCGAGCGACAGAGAACGCGTTCACATGTGTCGATGCTCCGTCGAACTTTTACTCGCCATTGTAGTGCGAGACATATTTCATCTTAATTTCTCTTCGTTGGAAGGGGCCGTCCGTTTTTGAACTGTTACCATATTTTTTTCGCTGGTGACATTTTACCCCGCTTCGTTCTGCAACCGTGGTCAAACTCAGTCTCATCGAGTCCGCGAAGAGTTGCAAACGCATTCGAAAGTTTTCAGCAATTTCTTTTTTTTGGCGAACATGGACTACATTGAAATACTTTATCCGAGGGACGTCATGGTACGGAAGTGTAGTGACAAAGTATAGTGACATAGTTAGTGATATAGTTTTTTTAATGTTTTTTTTCTGTTTAGTGGATGCGGCCGCGACGAGTGCGGCTGAATATAGAGGTGCAGATGGAGGAGGCGTGGGTGCGGATTCGCATCCCCCGAGATTACGTAAGTTTTATTATTTTTTCTTTGTGCGTGCGCGTGCGTATTTTAAGAAAAAAATAATATTTTTAATGTTTATTTTACAGCTGCGTATGGAATATTACATACCGGGTTTTGTGAACATAGAACATTGGCGGTGGATGCAATCCGAGAGGCGTGCAAATCGCCAACTGAATGATACATTGTGGCATCACAATGGATGCGATATTTTTTACTTACGAAGACTCTTCGGGGAGGAGTTTGAAGAAGAAGAGGAAGTTTGGTAAGATAATAGCTTTTTCAATAATAAATTTTGAATCCTTATCTTAATTGTGTTATTGCTTTGTGTGTTTCAGGTGAAGATCTTCCACAATAATAATCGTCATTATTATAAAAAGGTTTTATTTTGTAAAATAAAAATAAATGTATATTAAAATACACATCACGGTATATAAAATTATCTTTCCTTCCGTCCACCGTTCCCTTGTCCACCGTCCGTCAGCGGTTTAGAATTACAGAGCGAGAGATTAACTCTCGATAAGAATGCGCGTGCCGCACTCGTCGCGCGATCAACGTTTTCTCATCTGTCTCATAGCTAATTATTAAATATTTCTTTATCTTATTTACAATAAATAAATCATTTAAAATACTATTTTTAAAAATGATCAAACTATAATGGGTGGGAGCGAGAAGGCGAATACTATTTAAAAAATGATCTAAGTATAATGGGTGAGAGCGAGAAGGGGACACGAACGTGAAGAGGACACCCGAGAGAAATAGCCGAGACAAGACGTGAACGGATGACGCACAGGTAAGAAGGTGAGTAGGAGAAAAAAGATAAGAGAGAAAGAGAGAGAACATGAAGACGTACTACGAAGAGGAATGGCGAGAGACCGCGCACGAGGGAGAGAGAACGCGAACGAGAAGACGGGCTTCATTTTATTACTTTCAGCCCCTTTTCGAAAGGAAGAGAAAGAAAAGAAGAAAAGAAAGAAATAACCCACGATCACATAACCAATCGGTGCTATAAAACTTGACCCAGTGAACCTGTGATCCACATGTTCGCCAAAAAAACCTCAATAAATTGTCCTAAAGAACATGAGTAAAGAGATCATCGCGATGGTTAACCCTAGACATGCACAGCGGGGGTCTCCGGGAGACTCCCAGGCCAACTTTCTTTTTCGAGTGATGCTGGAGCCGTCTGTTTTACCGGCATTTGATGCTGTGACGTAGCGTCGATACCCTAATGCCCCCCCCCCCCTCCGCGCTTGATAACTCTTCCTACAAAGGAAAATGAAAAGGACCGCGGCGTCACGCCACTCGCAGGTCATAAATTATAGCCGCCTGTCATAGGCGCTCGCTCGCATCTTAAGTGTGAAGTGATATGTTTATAAATACTATCGACCGAACATCGACGCGAGGTGACATTTGTTTATAAGAACATGTCCCGGCGCGCTCGCCGAAACCCTGATACCCCCCCCTTCTTTGGAGGATCCTCTCGCCCTCGAGCCCCCCCCCCCCGGAACCCTTTGCTGGGAACGCAGACCCCCCTTCCCTAGGACCCCCTCGCCCTCGAGTCCTCCCCCCGCCCCGCTCCCCCCCTCGGAGCACCCGGTCGAGAACTGTCAAAATAACACCTACTCGCGGAATTCGCGGGATTCGCGGCAATACGTGAAAGACCCGTGCGCGAGCGTGGTATCTTGTCCCTTCCCCTGTGTGCCCCTGTGCAACACGCGGAATCGTCTTCGTTGAGTGAACGAGGGAGCGCGAGCGTGCGTGCGTACGCGAGTGCGAGTGCGTTCGTTCATTCCTGCCTGCCTGCTCGAGTGCCCGCTCCATCGTCATCGTCATTCGTCATTCGTCATTCGTCATTCGTCATTCGTCATTCGTCATTCGTCATTCGTCATTCGTCATTCGTCATTCGTCATTCGTCATTCGTCATTCGTCATTCGTCATTCGTCATTCGTCATTCGTCATTCGTCATTCGTCATTCGTCATCGTCTTCGTCATTCGTCATTCGTCATTCGTCATTCGTCATTCGTCATTCGTCATTCTCATTCGTCATTCGTCATTCGTCATTCGTCATTCGTCATTCGTCATTCGTCATTCGTCATTCGTCATTCGTCATTCGTCATTCGTCATTCGTCATTCGTCATTCGTCATTCGTCATTCGTCATTCGTCATTCGTCATTCGTCATTCGTCATTCGTCATTCGTCATTCGTCATTCGTCATTCGTCATTCGTCATTCGTCATTCGTCATTCGTCATTCGTCATTCGTCATTCGTCATTCGTCATTCGTCATTCGTCATTCGTCATTCGTCATTCGTCATTCGTCATTCGTCATTCGTCATTCGTCATTCGTCATTCGTCATTCGTCATTCGTCATTCGTCATTCGTCATTCGTCATTCGTCATTCGTCATTCGTCATTCGTCATTCGTCATTCGTCATTCGTCATTCGTCATTCGTCATTCGTCATTCGTCATTCGTCATTCGTCATTCGTCATTCGTCATTCGTCATTCGTCATTCGTCATTCGTCATTCGTCATTCGTCATTCGTCATTCGTCATTCGTCATTCGTCATTCGTCATTCGTCATTCGTCATTCGTCATTCGTCATTCGTCATTCGTCATTCGTCATTCGTCATTCGTCATTCGTCATTCGTCATTCGTCATTCGTCATTCGTCATTCGTCATTCGTCATTCGTCATTCGTCATTCGTCATTCGTCATTCGTCATTCGTCATTCGTCATTCGTCATTCGTCATTCGTCATTCGTCATTCGTCATTCGTCATTCGTCATCCGTCATCGTCATCGTCATCGTCATCGTCCCTGCCAGCCCCGGATCGGCCGGATCGCTACCGATCGCGCACGGCGGCCACGATCCGGACGCGTGATCGCCGTACGTAACAAACGATCGTCGCGCGCCGGCGGTGGGACCCGCGGGACACGGCTCGCAGCTCGCACGGCGCGGACGCGGACGCGGACGAACGCGGGATTCGCGGGATTCGCGGCAATACGTGGAAGACCTGTGCGCGAGCGTGGTATCTTGTCCGTGCCCCTGTGCAACACGCGGAATCGTCTTCGTTGAGTGAACGAGGGAGCGCGAGCGTGCGTGCGTGCGCGAGCGCGAGTGCGTTCGTTTATTCCTGCCTGCCTGCTCGAGTGCTCGCTCCATCGTCATCGTCATCGTCATCGTCATCGTCATCGTCATCGTCATCGTCATCGTCATCGTCCATGCCAGCCCCGGATCGGCCGGATCGCCACCGATCGCGCACGGCGCCCACGATCCGGACGCGGACGCGGACGCGGACGCGGACGAACGCGGGATTCGCGGCAATACGTGGAAGACCCGTGCGCGAGCGTGGTACCTTGTACGTGTTTCGTGCTTTCGTGCGCGAGTCACGTTTCGCGTTGTATACAGTGTGACATCGGCTAATAACCGCTGGCTCAGTAAAATCACGTAAGTACATATGTAATAAATATTAAAGTTAAGTATAATAATAATAACCCTACTTCCTCCAACCATGCCCTTTCGTGTCCCACGAATTTCTCAAAATTTCGATGGGACACGAAAGTGCATGGTTGGAAAATTACGTCAGTGTTGTGTGAAAGCTATATTATAACATTTTGAAAAACGCGTGGGACTCGAAAGTGCATAGTTGGAGGACTAATGTGCCAGAAAAAACGTTGGAGGAAATAGGGATAATATTATTATATATTTAGATGTAATGTTAAGTAAAAAAAAGCGGAATTATCACTAGTGGCAATTTATCATTAAAAAGCAATATATATTTTATAGCGACGTATAAACAGATGCCTTAAACGATGCAATGAATTGCCATATATGGAGTCGTTAGAGTCGATATTCTATTGTTCGATCGTTATTCTCCCGCGCTTCTAGAAGTCTCTCTGGTCCGCGCGCACGTTCGCGTTCGCAGTCCCCGCCAACTTCCTACCCGAGTTCCTACCTCTACCGGCAAAATTTCTATTGAGATTTTTCGAAGATAAGTATATATCATAACATACGTACAATGGGGAGCAAAAATGAGTTCCCTTTCGGTGTAGATGAGTGCACTATTTCTAGGCTCGCAATTGGCTGGAAGGTAGAAATAATGCGCTCATCTACACCGAAAAAGGAACTCATTCCTGCTCCCCATTGTACATAGTATACACTTCTATATCGTGTTTTTTATTCTTTTGGCCTCTGTATAATTTGCTTTTTTTTCTTATAACCTTCTCATAACCTCTTTAACCATGGACAAGCTTAATCAAACAAGGCATGAAATAAAGTTCTCTAGAAAGTTTAAAAAAAAAATAAATCAATCTTTAGCAATGATTTACAACGAGCCCGAGTCATCTCTCGATTCTCATAACATTAATATAGATAATAATAGTATTCAAGATATCGCAAATGATAAAAGTAACGATAACGCAATGTTGCAACAAAGTTCATGCGACAATGATGTAGATAGCGACGATGATATAGATATCAATATTTCATGTAACAGTGAATTATTTAATAATACGGATTATGATATTAATAACATATCATGTAGTAATACTAGGCATGTTGAGAATCCTATAAACGAAGTATCGCTATGTGCGTATATAAGCTCGAAAATAGCCAAATGGGCTGTAAAAGATAATATAACATTGTCAGCATTGAGAAATCTACTCCCCATTATACGTGAAATACCTGGATGTGACAATGTACCAAAAGATCCGAGAACGCTTCTAAAAACACCTAGTAACATAGTCATAACACCTTTAGCTGACGGAGCATATTATTATTTTGGCATAGAGAAAACTTTAAATTTATTTTGTATAAATTATAAAATCAACATACAGCCAAATGAAGAGTTTTCGTTAGCTGTTAATATTGATGGCTTACCCTTGAGTAAGAGTACTAATAGTTCATTTTGGACTATTTTGTGCTCAGTAAAATCGATAGAAATACTTATAAAACATGTGTTTTTAATTGCTTTGTATCATGGTTCAAGAAAGCCTACTAACGAGTTTTTTAAAGATTTTGTTAATGAGTGTATCCATTTATCGACCAACGGAATATTAATAAATTCTTGTAGATATATTTTTCGAATTTTTATGTTAATTTGTGATTCACCTGCAAAATCATTTGCTTTAGGTATCAAAAGTCATACAGGATATTTTTCATGCACAAAATGTAATCAAGAGGGTGATTTTTTAAATAATGTATTGTGCTTTACTGAGATTGAAAATTTACGCAAGAGAACAGATAGTTCATTCAGAACTATGGCTCAACCAGAGCATCATACTGATAGAAGCATGCTATTAGATATACCACATTTTAATATGATAGACAACGTACCAATAGATTACATGCATAATCTGTTACTAGGTGTTGTGAAAAGAATTACTTGTCACAGCCGATATGGCTGGATTCATGGTAAACCACCTCACAAATTACGAGCCCGTGATATTAATAACATTGCCGAAAATCTTATAAGATTAAAGCGATATATTCCTCGTGAGTTTTCTAGAAAAACGCGTTCTATACTTGAATGCAAAAGATATAAAGCTACAGAATTTAGATTATTTTTGCTATATACTGGTCCTATAGTTTTAAAAGATGTTCTGCCGCGTAAAATCTATAACAATTTTATTACATTAAGCCTTGCAAGTTCCATAATGATAAGTCAATATTACTAAAAATTAGAAAATTATGTATTGTATGCTCATGATTTGATGAAACATTTTGTTTGCCAATCCATTAAAATTTACGGTCCAGATTTTGTATCACATAATGTACATAACTTGGTGCATTTAAGTGAGTGTGTAAAATTATACGGTTCGCTTGATAATTTCAGTGCCTTTCCTTTTGAAAATTTCATGCAATATTTAAAAAAAAAGGTTCGTAAATCTGCTCAGCCTTTACAACAGGTTATACGTCGCGTGATTGAAGAAGGCAATAATACTGAATGTAATATTACAAGCAATGATTCTGTGAAATTACGAATAGAACATTTCAATGGGCCTTTAATTAATAATTGCACATCTCCACAATATAGACAAGCACAGACAAATCATTATATATTTCAAAAATAGGCGACAGATTTGTAGAATTAAAAAATAATTTTATTATTGAAATTAAGAATATCGCTTCTTGTGAAAACTCCGTATGTATAATAGGATACAGGTATAGCAAGCAAGATGATTTTTATTTAACCCTTAAATGACACACCTTTCCAGAATCTCATAAATGACATAAGGGGTCTAAATGACCCCAGCATGAAAAATGTCTCGTAACTAATTGATTTTTTGATCTTTAGTTATGCCAATTTTTTTCAATGTTTTTCAAGGTCTACAACAAGAGAATAAAATGATGATAATGTTAAAATTTCAATTTCAACATAGTATAAAAATTTAAGATCGCCAAGAGTTAAAATCGTGGCTCCAAAATAAAAAAAAATAAAAATAATAAATAAATAAATATGAGCTCCATTTTTGGCGGGAACATTTGAAAATATTTCATTCTAAAGGGTCTGGGGTCCGCTGGACCCCGGGTGGCATTTAAGGGTTATGCTCGTCGTCCTTATTTGATATTCAGTTTATAAAAAAGGAGAATAATTCACTTGAAGCATGGAATATTGATTTCATCAAAAGAAAATTGGTAGTGTTACCTTACAAAAATAAACTAGTTTTATTTCCATTGCTACATATGTAAATGGATGAATGTATCCAATTTGTAATTATTGTTAATTTTAAATATTTTGTATGCATATTTAAATATATATATATTTTTTGTAATTATAGAATATTGAAGATGCCTTGGCTCGTTGTAAAGTTTGATCCTGAAGATACAGTGGAAGCTGTACCAAACACGTGGTATGTTAAAGACAAGTCACAATGTTATTGGCCACCAGAAGATACTGCAAAGAATGTCATAAAAGATTTAATTAAAAAGAAGCGATCTCCTGAAGCAAATTGGATACTCTATGGAGCTATTATATTGGGTTGTTATGGTAAAGTACATATCTTATAAATATGAAAATATGTTATTATAAATTATAATATACTTTGCACATTATTAAGTTATATTAATAAAATGTCTACAATACAAGAGTATATTGAGCATATTTTACATTTTACAAATATATTTGTACTTGTGTTACAATGTAAAAGAACTCTTATTTGCATTGCTCAGTAAGGTCTTCAAATGGAGTAGAATTTATAATTCATATATAATATATAAATTTATTTTATTTTAATATGTTACTTTAATTGTATTATAAATTATACATGTATTATAAATTGTATTATAAATTATTTATATGACTTATATTTTTACAGACGATTATAAAGAAGCACAAAGGAAAGCTACTAAAGCTATAAAGAAGAACACAGATAATCTTTCTTCCAACAACGAAAATTTAAAACGGAAACGTAGTATTAGTAAGAAAAATAAAAAGAAAGGCCGTAAAAGAGTTCAACATGAAAGTGAATATGAATCTTCTTCTGAGGCTGAAAAATCTTCATCAGATGACTCAATGTATCCTCAATTAAAGAATAGTAAGTAAAGAATATGGTAATCATATAATATTACATTTACGCGTATTATTTGCAAAAATTAATAGCCCGGGTTTATTGAACATATTAAAAGATAATTGAAAAAGATTATATTACATTATAAAAAAGTTCTATAGTAATATTTACATTGCATAACATATTTAATTATGCATACATTGCTTTATTACATGTACAGAAGAAGCAGATATGGTCGAAAATTTTGAATTTACTAACCAGGGCAATGTTTATAATAAAGGTAATTAATAACAGAAAATATTATATATAAAAAATGTACAGAGTAACGTAATTCAGAAAGTCTACTTTTTATGAAAACTTTTTATGAATGCTTTTTTTCCTATACAACATGTATAAAAGAAAATTTAAATTACATGAGAAGTAATTATGTCTAACTTACATTTTTTTAAGAAAGAGGCGTAGAAAATCAAAGTAATAATAATAATAACGATAATTCAACAATTGCTTCTACTATCTCTTGTGCTACGTCTACAGTAAAAGCAACACTGCAGCATAAATCTCCTCTGGCTTTGGGACATGGTACTGGTAAGACATATTTCGTATGTTACAACATACTATTTCACAACACCTCCACAGAAAGTTCGACTTTCCATGCCTGTAGAGAGGGGCGAAAGTGACCAATTTCACGCCAGGGCGGCATAGCGGGAGGAAAGTGAGCACTTTCCTCCCTAGGGAGGAAAGTGGCCACTTTCCGCCCGCTAATGCCGCCCTGGCGTGAAATTGGTCACTCTCGCCTCTCTCTAGGCATGGAAGTCGAACTTTCCGTAAAGATATTGTGAAAAATAACGTGTGCACCTCGGTTCGAAAGCTTCTTCAGACTCGTGTGATTGCCGCCCTCGCCTTCGGCTCGGGCGGCAAACTTCACACTCGTCTGAAAAACGCTACTTTCGCCTCTTGGTGCACAATATACTATTAAGTATGCTCATTTGTATGTATATACAATTATATAAAATTATAACTACTATATACATTTTAGATTTTGAAAAACGAGTTTTTAGAGAATTACATATCCTCAGCCTAAAAATTGATGACATTTCTGAAAGTGTAAATGTGCTAATAAAAAATAAGGCAGATGAATCACAAAGTCTACATACACATAACAAAGTTCCCGATATTGTAGAATTATTTCCAGTAAATGATGAGTCTTTGACTCAATTAGAAAATTGGCTAACAAGCTCTGAACAGAACAGAACTAATTTGGTAAGAAAATTCTTTTCCTCACTAAAATTTATAAAATATGATATTTATAAAATTTATAAAATATAATAATGTATTAAAAAGAGTTTATTTTAAAAAATTATATTAAGTCGATATACTTAATAGTGTCATCCGATGTCTAATTTTAATAATTTTTATATATTTTACTTCCCACATTTAATAAAATCAGCTTAAATGTATTAAATTTACATTATTGTTTTACATATAAATATATAAAAGAGTATTATCAATAGAGATCATATAACATAATATTATTAAATACAATATTTATAAATTAATTAACGTATTTTACTTATTGATTTACTTTGATATACTGTTTTTACATTCTATTTATTCTTGTATTCTTGTCCAATTTTATGTATATTTATTGATTATTAATTAATTATTTTACGGCTGAAGACTTTGTAAGTCATAGCGTTATTACCGATTTTATTATGTGACAAATATATTTATAATTATTATTAATTTGATATCCTTTTTTTTGCTCGTCTTCTTGGTAATAGTATAGATTTGCATTTTTTTTCATTATTGCAGTCTCAAAATCTAACAATAAGTCGCATCGGAGGATCAAATGTTAAAGATATTGTAAGAAGAATAATGTATCGTGTTTTCACCAATGAAGTTGGCATGCGTTATTCCTGGGAAGGAGCTAAAAAGAAAAAAGCTTTCAAAAATTTGATTATTGCAACTACTATTTTTTGTAAGTTTTATTAATTTCTGTTATATTACTATTATTAAATAGTTTTTATTAAGTTTTCTGATTCTGTCACGGATATTATATTACTAATAATAAAGATTTGGAAATTAAGGATCCTGGGTACTCGCCGCTTCTATCCTTATTGTTTGATGACGTCAGAAGCGGAATATTTTCGAAGTGTGCTGAAGCAATCTAAAGTGTTATTTTATGAAAATATCTTTTTATTTGGAAATTGTGCACGCAAGGATTCTCAACGTGTTATTTCTTGTTTCTGATGTCATCAAACAAGGATAGAAGCGGCGAGTACCTAGAAGCCTTAAGATGTGTTTGCTAATTTGTGAATATTTTATAGCTGCTGTACGACATAACAAAAATACTCAGAACTGCACAGATTTGGAAATAATCGATGTTATAAAAGCATGGCTTGTTAGGAGCAAGGATCGTTTTAACAATAATAACAATAAAAATAAAGATACAGCTGACGAAGGAATAGAATCATTCAATAATGTAGAAAATCCGGATACACAAAGTTCGCAGCGTAAGGATTAATTCAGGAAGCATTTAAAATAAAGAAGTGTGCAAGTAGAAACTTGCACATTCCTTCCTCATAGTTTTTTAAGTGTGCAAGTAGAAACCTGCACATTGCTTCCTTATGGTTTTTAAGTGTGCAAGTAGAAACCTTCGCTCACATAGCTCCTGTATGAGGAAGCTTGTATTTTATTCGATGTATAATTATTAGTATTTATTTGTTTTGGCTTCCTCATAGAGGAAGCTTTGTGAGCGAAGTTTCTACTTGCACACTTAAAAAACTATGAGGAAGGAATGTGCAAGTTTCTACTTGCACACTTGAAAACTATGAGGAAGCAATGTGCAAGTTTCTACTTGCACACTTAAAAACTATGAAGAAGCAATGTGCAAGTTTCTACTTGCACACTTAAAAACTATGGGGAAGCAATGTGCAAGTTTCTACTTGTACACTTTTTTATTATCCTAAAACATCATTTCTTGAAGTCTCAATTATTGAGACTTGAGATGTTCTAACTGTCCCCCTTAGAAAGAGATGAATAGTGAGTAAACTAAGGTTTAAAGTTAACCGACGTTTGTAAAATCACGACAATAGATTTCCTCGTCACCCATGAGGTACTGTTGTTGACGCGTTTTTTTTTAAGTATCCGATATCTCAATATTTGCGAAAGTTAGAGCAACCACGGTCATTTCTAAAAAAATTGAAAATTTTTTTTAAAAATAACCCCTTTACCGATTATCGCCAAATTCAATACCAACCTTCCTTGAATGATACTCTATCGATTAAAAAAAAAAACAGCCCGATATCTCAATATTTGCGGAAGTTAGAACAACCACGGACATTAAATCTGCACATACACACACACAGACATTTTTTTTAAAGCGATATTTCAACGTTTTACAACGATCTGAACATATTGGCAGAAAAAACTCAAAAACCAATCTCTTCGTTGGTTTCTTCTACCCATATTTCATATATAATTTTTTTGAATTTGGTTGATTAGACCCAACTTAAACGCAATCAAAGGTTCATGTACGAAATTCACGAAAACAAAGCTTCCTCTATGAGGAAGCAACAAAAAGATGTATGTTACTGATATGTACATACATATATATATATATATATATATATATATATATATATATATATGTATTTTTTTTCCATGTCATATATTTAAATACTTTTACGATAAATTTGTTCTTTGATTTGAACTGATATTATTAAATCGGACAGGACTGCATGCGTTAAATTGTATTGATCCAAATTAGAGTCTCTTGTATTCCAATTATATTTCGTATTTCAATGAGTTATTTACTAAAATGTGTTTAAAATTGTTGCAGATGACGAAGACGCTCAAGTGTCGGCGGTTTAAGTGGTCCACGAATTTCACCGAGTTCCGATTACCGTTTTAGTTAATTTCGTCATACTGTTTCTTTTACACGGTCAAAGGAGAAATCGTTTCTGGATGATACCATACGCGAGCCATTAAACGAAAAGAGAATGCAGGGGAGATCGACGACGCTCGCGAACTTTCTTCCTATAACGATGAATGTCGTTTTGCATTCGTAATCGTAGCATCCTAATTCGATGGCTTTTGGCCATTATGTCACGACATTCTCTTGAGACGTGGGCCAATTTTTCGCGTTGGTGGAACCAACTTAGACTTGACTGCAAGTAAAAGCGTTTTTTCTTATTTAAACAGAACGCTTGTCTTCCAAGGGTTCCCGCGACGAACCTGAAGGAAATTACCGAGAATCTCAAGCGTTAAAATATTTATACAACATACCGTGGAAAGCGACAAATAACTGGCAAATGTCGGTAAGCAGGAGAAAACGATAGGAGTATTTTTCTTTTATTAGACTGAAAGAACGCTTCTCATTCTCGAGTAAGCGCTCATGGGCTTTCACGAGATGGCGCGGAGAAGCGAATTAAATGAGAGAAGGAGAGAAAACGCGATCATAATATTCTATATAAATGTGTAGTAAAACCAAGTCCAAAGATGTTATATATACTGCGTGTCGCCAGAGAAAGTACGAATATGACGGCGTGTCATGTAATATATACTTGATAGATTATTTAGTGTCCCAGTGTAATAGCGTAAGTTGGTGTAAATAGCGTAGTGTTATAGTATTTAGGGAAGAGGAGCAGAGGGATTACACTGATGAGAGATGAGACAAAAATTCATTGTTTAGAATCTTGCGGTTAACTTTTGTGTTTAACACAATAGTTTTGTCAGCATTACATATTTAAGAACTAAAAGGATTCGTTTCTTTATCGGTAAATGTACACACGTACACAAACACTTTTGTCTACTTACATGAGACTCGAGTCCTTTTACAAGTAATATAAAGAAACTGTAATTCACGTGCACGATATGTATCGATGCGTTAGCAAAGAGGGCCTTTACCTGGGCACCGTTTTTGCGATTGCCAAGTATGCGGAAGTCGAAAAAACGCACGAAAGAGTATAAGAGTATAAGAGAAAATGCGAAAGAGTGTGAATGTGTACAGTGACGAGCATAAATGAGTTCCGTTACCCGGTGAGCTACGGTGCAGAGCGGTGCAGATGAGCGCGCTACCTCTAGGTCGGTTACCGACCTACTTACAGTCACGGTCGATAAAATGTTCAAATACAGAACCGCGAACGCGTAAAAATGGTCAGTCACGCTGTATTGCTCGTGCGTGCATTTGATTAAAAGAACATATTTAATACAATTTGATACACACAATTAACATTTATTACATACAATATAACAATCATAGGTGATTATGTAATTATAATTGTATTATGCATCTGCAACTATTATTCCATCGACTAAGTATGTGTTTACTGGAATAATATAATTATAGATAATATGATAATTATAATTACAACATAATTACCTATAATTATTCTATTGTATATGAAAAAATTGTTTCGCGATATTTTATAATTTTTACGATGTCGTATTATTTTCAGTATCTTATTTATAAGTAGGGGAGACCGGGGCTATCTGTCTACGAGGGCTATGTGTCCACAGTACTGCTATCTCAAGTTTCAAGAGACAGATGTCTTTACTATTGTAACAAGTAGTTGAAAAATACCCTACGTAAGATATTTAAATGTTGTTTGTTTTCTTGCGATGCCTCTCGCAGACGCTATATACGTTAAAAGAAAAGCGAAAACAATTATTCACATTTTTCGACGGTCGAAAAATTTGCTGTGCGACAGTAGTTTAACTCAAATTAAAGTAAGCAATTCATAATATTATCAGTTAATATATAGTTGTCAGGTGTGAGAAGCGTCAAATCTTAATTCCGCATTATCTAAAATTATCAACATGTTAAAGACTGAAAAACATGGTCGGGGCTATCCGTCCTATTTTTAATGGGGCAATGTGTCCACACTTTAATGACGAATTGTTCTTTCATAAATAGATAATGGTGCGTAACTACAAAAGAAAGACTTTCCTTAAGACGGATATATATATATATATATATATATAAGGTAGACTTATATCTAATAAAATTATATTTAGAGCGATTAAAAAAATAAAAATTGAGCGAGAATCTTTTCGTAAAAACAGCGTTAGACTTTGAAATAAATGTTCGGGCTCGCACTCGCTACTGTAAAAAAGTGACCTACGAGCAACTATTTGATCCTGCGATTCAAGAATCGTCACCAAATTGTTATTTTAAAAATACATGTCAAGTTAAATATATGAGTTTGTCTTAAATTATTGAGTATTTTCTATATCAAACGCTGCCGAGGACAGTAAAGGCCCCAAATAAAAAAAAGATTAAAGAATTGAGGGGACAAAAGAAACTCATCACATTGATTTTGCAACAGACTCAAAATCAGTTTAAGGGGAGATATACACCTAGGAGGCCGGAAAAAAGGTCATTTTTGTGAATTTTTTTAAGGAAAACTATTTGAAATTTCGGATTGGGAGTTTTTCTATCTAAAAGTATACACATTCAGGAATATGTCCATTTTTTTTTATTTAAAAAAATCAAAAATTGACGAGGTTGTGGTATAATCTTTGGAGCGCCGTAAAAAAATCCGGGTAAACGGTACCCACTGGCGTTTCTTCAAAAATAATCTGAAACAAAAAAACCAAAAAGATTATTAAATTAGATACTATAATCTAGTACTTGTCATAGCCGATTTTGAAAATATCGATTTATGACAAAATGGCGGACGTTTGAACATAACATAGCGATTTTTCGACCAAAAATTAGTTATTATTTTGCCTATAAAACAAAAACTAAGCAACGAAAAAAAAATCCTATGACAAGTACTAGATAATGATGTATAGAATAACCACAAAAAAATTCAAGGCAATCGGTTCATTGGTTTTCGAGAAATTTTGGGTACCGATTTGAAAAACGTGGTTTTGAGAAAAACGCGTTTGAAAATTTGGGAATGAATAAATCATGAAATTTGTCAACTTACATGGAATCATCGATACCAGCTCCATAGTGTAAGTCTTCTGCGGTCAACGGAATGTTCATATTTTCTAAATTTTGTTGTCGGCGCCGTATTCGACCTTCTTTAGTCTGTTCTTGCGCTTGCAGCTCGGCTTTCGCTATGCGAGTTTCGTCTTCTTGCGCAGCGTACAAGTGCGCGCCCGATCCGACCGATATTCCTAACACGTTCATGATTTCTAACAATGACGTGACACCGTTGTTGAACGTGCATGTTGCAAGAAATGCAGCAATGTTAACGATTTTGGCCCTGCTGTGCATCGTTTTTGGAGCTATCTTCCAAATAAGTTGGTTGAAGCTCTCATTGCTGTTTTGTGTGTATCCGCCAACACAGCGTTCCAACAATTTGTCATTGCTGAGGTTTTCGTAAATTGGTTTGATGGAATCTAACACCGTTTTTGGCAATGCTGAATAATCGTGACGGAAATTCTTCAGTTCTCCTTTAGCTTTCGCTTGTTGCCACTTGCACCACGATTCGGGGCCTTCGGGACAAAAATGATGTTCAGGCTTGCTGTCTGTTGAGCCGTAATGGTAGAATGTTGCCCATATCGCTTTTTTCATGTCATCCTTGGAGTTACTGTTTCTTCGAATGGCTAAGCCATAGTAAATGCTCAGTTTGTCTATAAACTTTGCCGTCAATTTGTTTTTGCCGCCGATTCCAGGATTTTTTTTTGCATTCGCGAAGACGGGTTCCCATTCGCTTTTGAACGTGTCCCACGCATTCTTTTTTTATAATCTCAATCTCATCACCATACGGTTTCGCATTCACTAATCCCGTGTACGTCTTAGAGTCGCCATCCCCGATGTAATTAATGTACATAACTCCATGCTTTTCGACAGATCTTGAAAATAATTCCTTCATGGCGTCTACTTCCATTTTGCCTGCCGATCCGACATGATTTGCCTGGCAATTTTCTTCGTGATTAGATTTCCATTCCTGATATTGCTCGGTATTGACGTGTTTATTCCAATAGTTACATTCAGCACAATAAGCAGACTTTACAATAAAATCAACGACTTTTCCTGTCAAGTGACCAATGAGAACCACAACTCCATATAATGAAGTAAAACCACGTTTTCGCCACGTACCATCTCCTGAAACGGTCAGTTTTTTTATATCATCACTCGAATTTTGTTTTGTTATTTCCTGTTGTTCTTCTTTTACAGCTTGTTTTAACACCAATTGAACAATACTTGAAGCAGCAGAATGAATGTTCTCAATTATCATATCATACGTCGTTTGTTGAACCGGAGGCGGTAAATCCATGAGGCCACAAAATTTCATAGCTCCACGCAAACCAATCCCCAATAAACGCATAACAAAAAAGAATCGTGTATTTATTTCGTAAGCTGTCTTGATGTACGGGCACGAAGGAATGAAAGTCGGTTTGCACGATGAACACGAAACTACAATTTTAAAACCGAGCCCTCGAGTGCTTTCTATTGAGAATCGAACATCACTATCACACTTTTTGCATTTTACACATTCCGATAAGGCAGAAAACACTGCCAGAAAATTCAAAATTCGATACCCGATGTTTGGATCTTCTGGTGCGGATGTCTCACGATCAGTCTTCAATTTTTTGGCACTGGAACTAATATTCTCGTCGGAAAGTTCTACTTTTTCGGCAGTATATCGATTTTTGGGCGGTATCTTCTTCTTGCTTCGATCTTTGCGAAAAGATCCGGATTGATGAGCTTCCCGAGAACCTTTATATCTGTTATCCATTTTCCTCAGAATATGTATTCACAGACGAAAACTCACTGTAACGCAGTTGCACGAACGGCAAGCTACTGACTAAACGCGTCTAATTTCTGGCAAAGAATAACGGTCGTGTGATATTTCCGTTATACCTGGACCCGAGCACGCCCAAAAACACAATAGAATCGTAAACAGATTTAGACACGCTCTCTTCGAAGGGTCGCTTGCCTCTCGGCTCGGCCACAAAACAGGCGGCACGGCGCGCTCTCGGAGACGGTTCACTCTCTCGGCTGTAACTTCGTTATTTATCGAGATATTGAGTTGCAATTTTAACCAGATATTCTTGAGACCTCAAGCTTCAAGAAAATGCAAAAAAAAATCGATTTTTTTCGACCATGCTAGGTGTAAATCTCCCCTTAACGCCGTATATAAAGAAAAGTCAGCTCTACGCAGGAAACTTGTCAAAAAATCTACACAAAGTGCTTACTACTTCTCTGACTCCAACGACTAGGCGGTTTTTTCAATATTATATATTAATAATAAATAATATTATAAATAAGTATAAAAATTAATATAAATAATGTGTTTTGTATTATGTGGACAGATAGCCCCTCGAATGTGGACAGATAGCCCCGCATATGGGGCTATCTGTCTACGCTTGACTTGTCCAGTTAAAAAATTCGCCTCTTTAAAATGTTAAAAGATGAATGATTCTAATTATGTTTTTTTTAATAGCAAGGTTGAAAGGTTATACCATTAAAATTTTAGCCAAATATCTTTATTAGTTTTTTAGTAAACTTGAAAAAAGCGTGAAGTGTGGACACATAGCCCCGGTCTCCCCTAAATAAAATATTAAAATTAAAAGCTAAGTAATGTTACGGCCGATATTCCGAGCAATATATTAGGGTATTAATAAAAAGCTATATATACATTTTGAATTATAATTATCGAGTCAACGTTTCGACCTACTTGGTCTTTCTCAGGGCATTACATTCAAACTTACAAGTAATATAAATAAAAATAATTATAACTGTTAGAGTTCACATTATCAACACTGAAAATTATAGTCATCGCCGATGAACGATTACGACACGCAAAAGAAATAA
Source organism: Temnothorax rugatulus (assembly GCA_035220575.1). NCBI lineage: Eukaryota > Metazoa > Arthropoda > Insecta > Hymenoptera > Formicidae > Temnothorax > Temnothorax rugatulus. Next base: position 49,308 of record JASTWL010000779.1, on the reverse strand, counting down.
GGTCAAAGCCAACTTCGAATTAAACGCCGTCACAGGCCACATAATTACAATAATTGTTACCTATTGCAATAAATCCTGATCTGAGTTGCAGTTGACGGAGATGCTAATTTCCTGCATTTTCTGTATATTTTAAAAGGTTCTTGACGCAAAACCGATCTCTACTTCCATTTAATATTGGACATGACAAATTTTTCCGACGTTGAGCATGGCTGATACCAGGATCATACAGAGGACTACCCCTTTTAAAATATACAGAAAATGCAGGAAATTAGCATCTCCGTCAACTGCAACTCAGATCAGGATTTATTGCAATAGGTAACAATTATTGTAATTATGTGGCCTGTGACGGCGTTTAATTCGAAGTTGGCTTTGACCTTATTTCTTTTGCGTGTCGTAATCGTTCATCGGCGATGACTATAATTTTCAGTGTTGATAATGTGAACTCTAACAGTTATAATTATTTTTATTTATATTACTTGTAAGTTTGAATGTAATGCCCTGAGAAAGACCAAGTAGGTCGAAACGTTGACTCGATAATTATAATTCAAAATGTATATATAGCTTTTTATTAATACCCTAATATATTGCTCGGAATATCGGCCGTAACATTACTTAGCTTTTAATTTTAATATTTTATTTAGGGGAGACCGGGGCTATGTGTCCACACTTCACGCTTTTTTCAAGTTTACTAAAAAACTAATAAAGATATTTGGCTAAAATTTTAATGGTATAACCTTTCAACCTTGCTATTAAAAAAAAACATAATTAGAATCATTCATCTTTTAACATTTTAAAGAGGCGAATTTTTTAACTGGACAAGTCAAGCGTAGACAGATAGCCCCATATGCGGGGCTATCTGTCCACATTCGAGGGGCTATCTGTCCACATAATACAAAACACATTATTTATATTAATTTTTATACTTATTTATAATATTATTTATTATTAATATATAATATTGAAAAAACCGCCTAGTCGTTGGAGTCAGAGAAGTAGTAAGCACTTTGTGTAGATTTTTTGACAAGTTTCCTGCGTAGAGCTGACTTTTCTTTATATACGGCGTTAAACTGATTTTGAGTCTGTTGCAAAATCAATGTGATGAGTTTCTTTTGTCCCCTTAATTCTTTAATCTTTTTTTTATTTGGGGCCTTTACTGTCCTCGGCAGCGTTTGATATAGAAAATACTCAATAATTTAAGACAAACTCATATATTTAACTTGACATGTATTTTTAAAATAACAATTTGGTGACGATTCTTGAATCGCAGGATCAAATAGTTGCTCGTAGGTCACTTTTTTACAGTAGCGAGTGCGAGCCCGAACATTTATTTCAAAGTCTAACGCTGTTTTTACGAAAAGATTCTCGCTCAATTTTTATTTTTTTAATCGCTCTAAATATAATTTTATTAGATATATGTCTACCTTATATATATCCGTCTTAAGGAAAGTCTTTCTTTTGTAGTTACGCACCATTATCTATTTATGAAAGAACAATTCGTCATTAAAGTGTGGACACATTGCCCCATTAAAAATAGGACAGATAGCCCCAACCATGTTTTTCAGTCTTTAACATGTTGATAATTTTAGATAATGCGGAATTAAGATTTGACGCTTCTCACACCTGACAACTATATATTAACTGATAATATTATGAATTGCTTACTTTAATTTGAGTTAAACTACTGTCGCCCAGCAAATTTTTCGACCGTCGAAAAATGTGAATAATTGTTTTCGCTTTTCTTTTAACGTATATAGCGTCTGCGAGAGGCATCGCAAGAAAACAAACAACATTTAAATATCTTACGTAGGGTATTTTTCAACTACTTGTTACAATAGTAAAGACATCTGTCTCTTGAAACTTGAGATAGCAGTACTGTGGACACATAGCCCTCGTAGACAGATAGCCCCGGTCTCCCCTACTTATAAATAAGATACTGAAAATAATACGACATCGTAAAAATTATAAAATATCGCGAAACAATTTTTCATATACAATAGAATAATTATAGATAATTATGTTGTAATTATAATTATCATATTATCTATAATTATATTATTCCAGTAAACACATACTTAGTCGGTGGAATAATAGTTGCAGATGCATAATACAATTATAATTACATAATCACCTATGATTGTTATATTGTATGTAATAAATGTTAATTGTGTGTATCAAATTGTATTAAATATGTTCTTTTAATCAAATGCACGCGCGAGCAATACAGCGTGACTGACCATTTTTACGCGTTCGCGGTTCTGTATTTGAACATTTTATCGACCGTGACTGTAAGTAGGTCGGTAACCGACCTAGAGGTAGCGCGCTCATCTGCACCGCTCTGCACCGTAGCTCACCGGGTAACGGAACTCATTTATGCTCGTCACTGTATATGAGAAAGGAAGATAAAAAGAGAGAGTATCGAGAGTCAACACAGTGTTTTTTTTTTTTTTTTTTTTTTTTTTTTTTTTTTTTTTTTTTTGGATACTCGGATCTCTACCATTAATTACATTCCAAACTTTGTCTTGCCGCGTTTACGCCTGTCGACCGATGCCTTTCTCTTCTGATCACTCTCTCCCTCCGAAAAAAAGAAAAGCACAAAGCCCTTGTTTAACAAACTGCTGTTAAATATTGTTATTACTAATATTAGCTTACTTATTTTCCTTTTCTTAATTTTTTTTTTCTCTTTATTAAAAGACCAATCTCGAAATCCACAAAGACTGTGTTACTCTTCGATGTAGTGTCCAGTGATCCCGAAGGATCGGGAAAGAATATGTGATCCAGCTCGGTCTTTTGGGACAGGAATTCAATATATTTACACATACCTTCATATTCATATATTATATCTCTTTGTACATATCCTAACAACTTTTAAATATTAATATCCAACGTTCTCGAAAAAAATTTTAAACGTATACCGGTATTAATTAAGAATTCTTGGTAATGCAGCGTCAATAATTAAATTATTTTCTTTTCTTTCTGACGCGAACAAATCCATTTTTATCTTTGTTCTTTCTCTCATCATATTTTGCATTTTAGGCGTACTAGGCTATGTCATTCCATGCGCATTTCAGGGTTGGGAAAGTTACTTTTTAAAAATAACTAGTTACAGTTATCGTTACCGAGTCAAAAAAGTAACTAGTTACCGTTACTAGTTACTGATTCTCAAAAGTAACTCGTTACCGTTACAGTTACTTAAAAAGTAACGATTAGTTACTTTTTCAGTTCCTTTTTTAAAATGTTAAAACAAGATTAAGATTACAGAATAAAAAGTTTAATTTTAACATGATAATTTTAAACTTAAAATTCTTAAATAAAATGTATTATGTATGAAACTACACTACTATTTAGATCTAGGATTATCTCAATAACGTTTAAACTACAAGGATTATATAGGGTTATTTGGATTATAAAATAATAAAATATAAACTCGTTAAATTTTATCTATATTTTTGATTTATTTTTAGTAAAAGTTGATACTCCATTATGTTATCATGTAGGCGACCTCTTGAAGGTTGACAGACAGAATTACCGATACTAAACATCCTTTCAACTGATGCACTGCTTGGTAAAGCCGTATTAAATTTAATGAATAGTTTTTTTAATTTCGGGAAATCGTTTAATAGTTCAATATCAGTCCTTTTTGACTTCAGAAATCGTTGCAGTTCTTCTTCTCCGGACTCCGAAGTTGATGTCGATTGTAGATGAAAAGTAAAAAAATCGTCGTAATCATCATTTTTACCAGAGTTTGGAGAATTTTCATTTGAGCGTATGCCCAGCAAATCTTCTAAGTAGCTTTCAGCTAGTTTTTTCTTTTCTCCAATTAACCAGTTTAATTTAAATTTAGGATGTAGACAACTTGCGATAATTGAAACTCCTTCTTTTCGAATGTTGTACAAAATCTAAAATTTAAAATTATATATTATATATTAAAATGATTATATTTGTACAATGTTTTTTTTACAATAATGCGAATACTTCAAATAGAATGAAAATTGTAACGCGCTATTTAAAATGAGTACAGTAATATTAGTAATATAGATACCTATACTTCAACCAAATCGCTTTAAACTTTAAACTATACAAGTTTATGTTGAAAAATTTTCGGTCAATTGACCTTTTCACATTTGTAGTCCTATAATATAACTGTAACTTCCAACTTCTATATTAGTGGCTGACATGTAACAAATTGTCACTACAATAGATATTTGTTTATGTAGAAGCCAAGAGTTAGTCATTGCAGGACCAAAAATAAAAATGTATTAATCACCCGAATACCGAATATATACCTTCAAATATAAAAAACTTACATAGCTATCTCTAACGTGATCATAGTGGGTCCCGATAAGAAAAGACGGCACGATGTAACACAAATGACACGTAAGTCACGTAACACACCTTCACAAACACTTTTAGGACTTTTAGCACATGAAAAATCTATCATGTACACGTGTGAAGAAGAAACCGAAAAGTCAGCCATGTGTCTGTGAAGCTAGCGTCTCATTTTGCGGAAACTCACAAATTATTGAGAGTTCTGACTTCCTTTTCAATAGTTCTAGAGATCCTGATAGTTTAAACAAATAGTTCTGGCCATTAAAGCCAAAAAACGCGTCAGTGCAAACTGAGACGCTAGGTTCACACAGCGTCTCACTTTGTCCTACACAAGTTCCACCACTGTATCTCATCAGATTTTGCGAGATCTATAGTTCTATAACAGTTTTATAAAGAGTTCTGCCATATAAAAGCAAAAAAATTAATTATAAGGTACTAAAAAAAAATTAAAATGTAACGAGTATATCGAGTTGAGACGCCAGTTGAAATCTCGGAGTTCCGGTTTATGTAAAATATTTTTCGACTAGTTCTGAGCATATTGAAGCATTTTCTAAAGAGTTCCGAGCGTTAGAATCTTTGTTATATTTTAAAAAATTAATATTTACCGAAAAGTAATCATGACGGAAAACGATGAGACGCTGTGCGAAATCTTAGAGTTCCGGTTTATATAAAATATTTTTCGAGTAGTTCTGAGCATACAGAAGCATTTTCTGAAAAGTTCCCGGCACTAGCATTTTTTAAATAATTTTTATCGCCCGAGAAAGACGCATTTGCGGGTATATGGGTGAGACGCTGTAGGAAATCTCGGAGTTCTGGCTTATATAAAATATTTTTCGTATAGTTCTAATTGTAAGTATATTGAAGCAATTTCCGAAGAGTTCCGGGCATTGGCAATGTTGCATAATTTTTAAATAAATTAATAACGCTCGAAAGTCAGGAATTTATCGAAAATAGGTGAGACGCTGGCCGTATTTCGACAGTTCTGTGAGTTCTGTTATAATTTTCGTGTAGTTCTGAACGTGTTCTAACGTTTTCTAAAGAGTTCTGGCAATAAGCATTATTTATTCATTTTTTTAATAATTTTTATCGCCCGAGAAAGACGCATTTACGGGTATATGGGTGAGACGCTGTAGGAAATTTCGGAGTTCTGGATTATATAAAATATTTTTCGAGTAGTTCTGAGCATATAGAAGCATTTTCTAAAGAGTTCCCGGCACTAGCAATGTTGTATAATTTTTAAATAAATTAATAACGCACGAAAATTATAATAGAACTCACAGAACTGTCGAAATACGGCCAGCGTCTCACCTATTTTCGATAAATTCCTGACTTTCGAGCGTTATTAATTTATTTAAAAATTATGCAACATTGCCAATGCCCGGAACTCTTCGGAAATTGCTTCAATATACTTAGAACTATACGAAAAATATTTTACATAAGCCAGAACTCCGAGATTTCCTACAGCGTCTCACCCATATACCCGCAAATGCGTCTTTCTCGGGCGATAAAAATTATTTAAAAAATGATTAAATAATGCTTATCGCCAGAACTCTTTAGAAAACGTTCGAACACGTTCAGAACTACACGAAAATTATAACTGAACTCACAGAACTGTCGAAATACGGCCAGCGTCTCACCTATTTTCGATAAATTCCTGACTTTCGAGCGTTATTAATTTATTTAAAAATTATGCAACATTACCAATGCCCGGAACTCTTCGGAAATTGCTTCAATATACTTAGAACTATACGAAAAATATTTTATATAAGCCAGAACTCCGAGATTTCCTACAGCGTCTCACCCATATACCCGCAAATGCGTCTTTCTCGGGCGATAAAAATTATTTAAAAAATGCTAGTGCTGGGAACTTTTCAGAAAATGCTTCTGTATGCTCAGAACTACTCGAAAAATATTTTATATAAACCGGAACTCTAAGATTTCGCACAGCGTCTCTTCGTTTTCCGTCATGATTACTTTTCGGTTAATATTAATTTTTTAAAATATAACAAAGATTCTAACGCTCGGAACTCTTTAGAAAATGCTTCAATATGCTCAGAACTAGTCGAAAAATATTTTACATAAACCGGAACTCCGAGATTTCAACTGGCGTCTCAACTCGATATACTCGTTACATTTTAATTTTTTTTTTAGTACCTTATAATTAATTTTTTTGCTTTTATATGGCAGAACTCTTTATAAAACTGTTATAGAACTATAGATCTCGCAAAATCTGATGAGATACAGTGGTGGAACTTGTGTAGGACAAAGTGAGACGCTGCGTGAACCTAGCGTCTCAGTTTTAGTCCAGTCAAATTAGACAAAAAAAGGCTTTTGCTCGGAAGTGAAGAGAGATCAGTGAAACCTTTTTAGGGTTGTTGGGGGATGTAGAAGAGCTTATTTTTGAGTTGTCGGGTTAATCGGACCGATGGGTTTTTAAGGGGGGGAGGGGGAATGAAAAATTTCGTTTTTTCGCAATAACTCGGCGAATTTTGACCGTACATGATTTACTAACCCCTCATTTTGTAGCTCTTTTAAAGCCCTACAATTCATTTCGTGAAGACCCTAACTTAAAATCAATATTTGTCGAGTTCTAGCCGGTGAAAGTGGGAAAAAATGTATTTTGTCGCAGTTTTTTGCGTTTATCTCGTTTCCATTAATAGATAGAAATGTGCCGCCATTGACAAAGTTGTAGGACTTGAAGAGACAAAATGAGGTGTCAGTCGTTCAGATTCGTTAAAAATTGAGCCCAGAGAAGCTTCTGGAAGTCGCGCTTTTAACGCGTGGCCGATCGTCGCCGGCGGCGGCGCGGCGGCGCGTGTCGAGTCGAGTGCGCTCGGGACTCCGTCCAAAGCGATTGAAAATTCATACCGTTTAATTTTATTGATAGCTTTTTTCATTCTCTTTTTCATGTATTTTATTTTACAATAAATGTATCATTTCATGATATTAAATAGAATTTGAATACGCGCCGAGTTCCGAGCGCACTCGACTCGACACGCGCCGCCGCGCCGCCGCCGGCGACGATCGGCCACGCGTTAAAAGCGCGACTTCCAGAAGCTTCTCTGGGCTCAATTTTTAACGAATCTGAACGACTGACACCTCATTTTGTCTCTTCAAGTCCTACAACTTTGTCAATGGCGGCACATTTCTATCTATTAATGGAAACGAGATAAACGCAAAAAACTGCGACAAAATACATTTTTTCCCACTTTCACCGGCTAGAACTCGACAAATATTGATTTTAAGTTAGGGTCTTCACGAAATGAATTGTAGGGCTTTAAAAGAGCTACAAAATGAGGGGTTAGTAAATCATGTACGGTCAAAATTCGCCGAGTTATTGCGAAAAAACGAAATTTTTCATTCCCCCTCCCCCCCTTAAAAACCCATCGGTCCGATTAACCCGACAACTCAAAAATAAGCTCTTCTACATCCCCCAACAACCCTAAAAAGGTTTCACTGATCTCTCTTCACTTCCGAGCTCAAATGTCTAATTTGACTGGACTATTTGGACTGACGCGTTTTTTGACTTTAATGGCCAGAACTATTTGTTTAAACTATCAGGAACTCTAGAACTATTGAAAAAGAAGTCAGAACTCTCAATAATTTGTGAGTTTCCGCAAAATGAGACGCTAGCTTCACAGACACGTCAGCCATGGGTTATAATAAAAACAAGCGCAGTAGCGAGCGCGCACCGCGCGCGGCATCAAAACCGGTGTTCATCATAAAGTTACTAAAGTTCGTTTTCATGCCAAATACGGCTCTGTGATTGGTTTATGATTCTAGGAGATGGCGTTTTTCCTTCCGAAGCTAAATATAGAAAGTAACGATAAAAGTAACTGTTAAATTAGTTACAGTTACCGAAAAAATGTAACTAAGTTACCGTTACAGTTACCAAAAGAAAAATGTAACGCAGTTACCAGTAAGTTACCAAAAAAGTAACTTGTAACGGTAACTTAGTTACAAGTAACTAGTTACTTCCCAACCCTGCTTAAGACGGTCTTGAAATAAGATCAGACTATGAATACCGGTCTATGAATACCAGCCTAGGTCAAACTATAGTCCTAAATTAGTAGAGAGACGCGAACTTGTTTCTCCTTTTGATTGGACGGTTATAAACCAATAGACAGCAGGACGAGCACAAGATAGCTGCCTTGGCGGCAAAGTGGGGGTACAGTCCTAGTAGATTAATATCGAACGGGTCTCGCGCAGGTCTCCGCCCACAGAATGTTCATTTACATGTACGATACGCCACGCTCTATGGACTTTACCCCCACTTTGCCCGCCTATGCGCAGAACCACTCTCAATCTCTCGCTGAACGGAGTATAGGACTCTAGGTTAAACGATGTTTTTTGGCGCCAAGGCTGCATTCCGATATTCACTGTCAGTACTGCAAATCTATACTTTACGTTACGTATACTATAGATTTTCAGTACTGAAAGTTGCTGACAGTGAATATCGGAATGCAGCCAGAGTCTTCCGCAAGGTTAATCAAACAGTACTAAGCTTTTAGTAACTTTACAGAAACGTATTAAACACTGTCAAAGAATGATAAATATTGTTTTAAAAAAGTCAAAATCTTGTAAAACAATGTCCCAAAAACTAAAATACAAAATACAAATGAGTACAACTCTTAAGCAATTGTAAACGGTACTTAACACATATTCTTCTTGTAACTTTACATAAACGTATTAAACAGTGTCAAAGAATGTAAAATATTATTTTAAAATGACAAAATCTTGTTAAACAATACCCTAAGAACTAAAATACACAATAGAAATGAGGAAAACACTAACGCAATTGTAAACGGTGTTAAATTTCTAGTAACTTTTTAGAAACGTATTAAACACTGTGTCAAAGAATATTAAATATTGTGTATACTATATGTGTATACTATATGTGTAATATTATAAGTGAGAGTGAGACAAAGTTATCATCGGTCGCCATATGCTTCAGTCAAGAAGTTAGTTGAAGTGAGACAAAGCGGTGTTCAAACTCTGATTATAAGAGTAGTAGTAGTAGTAGTATAGTAAGCGGGTGGTTCCACTTGGGCCCCCGACGGTACCTAGATCCTAATAATCTTTTGTACCTCCCACTCTTTATTTGCTAGGTGTTTTGGGGCCAGCCCTTAGCCTAGTCCAGGTTTATCAGGTCTGTCACCCTAGCACTTTTTTCCAAATCCTGGTGTCTTTAGGTACTTTAGTCCCAAGCTCAAATCTTGGTGTCTTTAAGTACTTTAGTCCCAAGCTTTTGGGGGTCTTAATTAATTGCCTACGATGTCACCGTTTCTCCGCACGGGCCCCACTCAGCGGGGCGCAGTCTGAAATATACTGGTGGAAAAAATTCCTGTGATCAGGTGGACTCGAACCCAGTACCTCGGGGTTATGAGTCTGGCGCTTTATCACTAAACCACACTGCGCCCCTTGATTATAGGAACTCTACGGAAAAAACTAGCTGCGTTTGGAATGACGGGTACCGGCGGCGCGCATTTATCCCGTCTAGTCATCGACCGAGTCAGCCGCATACGCTACCTCGTCGACACGGGAGTTGACGTTCTTTTCAATGTATCAACTAAAAGAAAAATCTCGGTGAGTGGATTTAAATTATACGCTGCTAACCACACACCTGTTACAATCTATAGAACCAAACTAGTCAAAGTTGATCTAGGTTTACGAAGAAAGATGCATAAACAATATCGACATGCCAGTGATTGTCACAACAGAACAACTTGCTCATGAGCAAGAAAATGATGAAGAGCTGAAAGAAATACTTCAGAACACATTCATTACGATTTAAACGACTTTGTTTGGATAAGACGGACACTACCATCTAGTGCGACGTGTCTTAGGAGGAAGTACGACCTCGAACCTTACGGAAACAAATTTTCGATACTACACATGGTTTAGCACATCCCAGCGGACGCGCGACTAAGGTCGGTTCTACAATCAGTTGTATGTCGTAGTCGGATGTCGGAACCCAGCCGATTGTCCAATAAGAGAATTTCTTTTTCGAAAACGAATTTTCCTCACTGGACCATCGGTCGTAACGTATTCCGACATCCGACTTCGACATACTGATTGTAGAACCGGCCTAAGCGTATGATAAGCTAACGATTTATCTGGCTGGAAATGAACAAGGATATTATCGAATGGGCTTTGGCTATTTCTAACTGTCCCCCTTAGAAAGAAATAAAGAGTGAGTTTCCGAAACGCATCCAATTTTAAGGACCAGACAATAATGACGCCGTTTATACAGAGTTATCGCTATTGCGTCTTCATGATCAATAGATTCACAAGATGGTCGGAGGTAGTACCAATAAAAGACACAACCGCTGATGCAGTCATCCAAGCCTTCTTCAACGGATGGTTTGGTGCACCAAAAACCATCATAACAAATCAAAGTACGCAATTTGAATTTCTATTATTTAACGCATTAACCAATCTAATTGGCAGCCAACGTACAAGAACATCTTTATACCATCCCGCTTCGAACAGGATGCTGGAATGGTAACATCATTCGCTGAAAGCAGCAATTCGCTGTCACGAATTAAGAAATTTATCACTAAACAACGAGTGTTCACTCACAATACCCTGTATACGTGCACCCTTGTCTTCTTACGGATAGATAGAATAAGAAGATCTTTGGAGACGGCATACGAAGGCTCTTATGAAATAATTCAGCGATTAACTGATCGTTTGTTTCAAGTCAGAATGGATACTTTCCAGTTAACAACACAAGCGTCGCTCTATTTTTGTTGTTCACTAGATGTTGAAAAAAAACAGAATGACGCTTGTCTCGACTTGAGTCGCCAAATGAAAAACACCCAATTTGAGGTAGTCGATGTTTCGGTGGAACGCCCAAAACCTTCATTCATCGAAGTACAAGAGTACGAAGCAGCAGATGACCCACCAGCATATCAAGGGTCGGTGGACATCCAGGCTCCGAATTTGAGAAGTTTCCCCAATAAAAAAGTGACCTTTGCAACTCATTCATAGGCTAACACTGAGTCACTCGGGGGGAGCGCTGTGACGACCTATCCTAGGAAAATCTCGGAGCCAATTACGATTGACACAAGCGCCATACGGAGATACCGTTGGCGGTTCAATAGACATAGTTCTCGTTGAGTTACGCAGAGAGAAACATGCACGAGTTCTGTACTGTTCACAATAAAAATATGATATTTTTTTAACACTAAATATTCGCGTAGATTTATTAACAACCACCATAAGTCTCTCATGTGAAGAAATGACATTTCTCATCAAAGTATCTTTTTTTACTATTAACGGTATAACTAAAGATAGAAGGTTTAAATAGGTACCTATTCCTCATTCATTTTAAGATAATTATGCCAGTCTTTAGGATAAAATTTTAGCTCATTTAGCATATTCCTATATGAGTAACGTTCTCTTTTTTTCAACCACTCTTTGCACTAAATCCTCTATAAATCCTCGCTAAATCCTTGCACTAATTCCTCGCGCTGCCCTAAGCCCTAAGCTCTAAGCCCGAAGCGAGTTGGTCAACTTCCATCTTTAAAAGCTTAGGGCTTGAGGCTTAGAACCTACGTAATTTCTCTCTAAAACAAAGACTAGGGCTTAAAGCACCTATTGTAGATGTGGACTAAAAGTAGTGAATACTGATCTGTGTGTTTCTGCTGTACATCTGCACTAGTGCAATAAAAACGAGTAAACCGTGATGGCTCTTGCACATGGTAATGCTTGTTGCGTGGAAGTTGGCGTCATATGGCTCTGGCCCACAGGACGTGGCGACGCGGCAATGCGATAACCAATTACCGTCTTGCCTTTCCGTTCTACTTCCAAAAGTAGTACGGAAAGGCAGATAATGATTGGTGCCGCGTTACCGCACCGCGTCCTGCCAATAGCCAACCAAATCTTCCGCCGCGCGGAAGAAGTTAAACTCCATCCAACTTTGATTGGCTATCGCGTCACTTCTTGCCGCGCGGCAAGCATTGCCGCGTCCCGTATGCAGAAGCCATAACTGTGTGTGTTCCCACTTTGTGTTCTGGTTGGTTCCGCAATTTTTTGGGCTGACCCAATGAAAAGAGATCTACGAGTTGGCCGGACTCTGTATTCTAGGGACTCTAGCTTATATGACTAGACAGCGCATCGGGTAAACTTCTTATGTAATAATTGACTACGTTTACACGGCTTCTAACTTCGATTTAGTAACGCTGATGTTATGACTTCTACTTAAGGTGAGTTGCGTTTATACGTTCAGTCTTATCTTATCCTCACCAAACTGAAATAGCTTAACAACTTTCGAATGAAATAAGTCAAGGATTTCCATTAGTACTAATATAAAATATGAAAAATTAGATGATTGCTTGTGGTAGGTTTGTGGTCTGAAAGAATGTAAACAAGTTAAAAAAACGAAGTGAACTTTTAAGTTATATAATTTGGAAATCATTAAATATTTATTTGTCAAGTAAAGTGTAATATATAACTAACAAGTAAAATTGAAATAGGTTGTTATCAATTTTGGAAACAATTAATCAGGGAGAACATGGAAAGCGTTTGTTCGTTTGTTGCCGTAGACTTGACAACTGTAGAAAACATGATCATGCAATGGTCATTTAATAATCATTTAATTTTTACGGTTGGCATTATCGTTACGTTGCGACCGTTTACACGTCCTTTTTACGTCGATGTAGTAACCCTAAGGCCCGGTTTACAATGGATGTCGTAACTGTCGTAAGTCGTGAGTAGTAAGGAATTTACCAATCATTAGTTGATTATTCTCCTCAAGTTCGACTGTGATTGCTCAATTTCTTACGACTCACGACTTACGACAGTTACGACACCCATTGTAGACCGGACCTAAGCCTCTTCATCAAATGACTTTGACTACATCGATGTAATAACTTCCTCGTAAAGGAGCGTTTACACGATATTTAACGTTATTAGTTATAACATCGATGTTATAACTTCGGCTTAAATCGGGCCGTGTAAACGTAGTCAATGTAGTCATGTGTGGTCATCTGGCAGACATAAAAGTATGTACTAAATCCAAAAATGGAGTGCGTTCCGGCGAGACATCACTACTGAAGCGCTACCGTAACACTACATAAGATAGCTAATAATCAGTAACGCTAACTATAGCGCTACAAAATATAGCAAAAAAGCTTGTAAAAGCTGTAGCGCTATAGTAGCGGTATCTTGACGGAACGCACTTATTGATAAATCCTGTATTCTTTTTGTACAGCTTTTACTTAACCCTTAACCCGCAAACCTGGGTCCGGGTGAAAATCAAATGTAGTTGTAACTTTTGAAAACGGGTAGAGAGGGCGCCACTGCGCATCCGTAAAAAAGTTATGCTCCCCGAGAACCCGCCTACCGAGTTTCAAGGCCAGTCCCCCTCCGGCCATCACAGGAGACACGTCAATTCTGGAGAGGACGAAAACGTTTGCGGGGCAAGGGTTAAATATAGGTCCTGGAAATTACCAGTTTATTAAAATGGCCTGGAAGTTATCTATATAAAAAGACCTGGAAATCACCAGTATATTAAAAAGACCTGGAAATCACCAGTATATTAAAAAGACCTGGAAAAAACCATTGCATATAAAATTCTATTTATTTCATGATATATCGTATACATAATAAAATAACCTTTTGTAAGCGTTATACATTTGCTTTGTAAATGCAGTTCAACTATAAAAAAAATATGGACCTGGAACATACCTCACGACATATATATATATATATATATATATATATATATATATATAATATATACTTCTCTAAACCATTGATACGTATATTATACAATATTTACACCAGTTTATTAGAAAATATCACTTAACGCTGAGCAAAGAGGGGGAGAAAGGGGAGCAGAGAGAGAGAGAGAGAGAGAGAGAGAGAGAGAGAGAGAGAGAGAGAGAGAGACTTGTTAGATAACAAGGATATCACACGTGAGATGCGGCGACGCGGCCTCGTCGAAACGGAGATGGAGGGGATATGCAGCTCAACGCCGCGCCGCGCTTTTCTTTTGTTCCGCGATCTCGCCTCTCCATCTCCGTTTTGGCGGGACCATTCCTGGTATCACGAGCAAGGACGCGAGCAAGGACGCGAGCAAGGACGCGAGCAAAGACGCAGGAGAACGTGACATCCTAGCTCTAGCTGGTTACTGAAGTGGCACCATCCATAATATTCTTGTTGAGAAATAGAGAACCGATCTTTCCTGCAGTGTGGCCTGCTGTATTTTAATAATATTATTCGATTTCGCTTTTGGCCTACAATTAAAGGTTAGAGATCTCTGATATAAATTATAAAGGTCGAATCAGACATAACCGTGCCGTACTCGTACCGTATCCGTACCGTGCACGGACAGAAAAATTAGACAAGGATGGAGACAATAGGAATCCTTCTAGGAAGTCTAATTTTTCTGTCTGTGCACGGTACGGATACGATACAGGTACGGCACAGTTATGTCTGAATCGACCTTTATACTGCAGTGTTATAATGTGTAAGTTTATGTGTTGCTCTCTTAACTTTTTATCACATTTTATATCTATATTACACATTAACTTACACATTATAACAGTGCAGATATATACACATCAGTTTGCATCAGCCCCCTGACACGCTCTCAAAATCCTTTGTTCTCGCGTGGCTAGATAATGTCCGCTATCCGCTACGCGGCGCTACTAAACATTCATGCCGGTTGATATATATATTTACATGTCAAAGAGGTTAGTCGAGTTCGTCGAGTTGGTCGAGTAAAACGCGTAGAAAAGTGTGTCAAGTGCGTAGTGTGATTTTCTGTGATTTTCTATAATATGCCACGATGTATTGCTCCGGGATGTACCTCTGGGTACGATTCGAATAAAGAAAAAGTGCATTTTTTTTATGTGCCAAATGATAAAGAAACCATAAAATTATGGCAAGCAGCCTTAAGAAGAAAAGATTTTATGGTAAAAGCAAAGCAACCAGTTTGCGAAAAACATTTTTTAAAAAGTGACATCTTATGGCACCGCACTATTTATGATAAAAATGGACATATTCTTGGTGTAGTAAGTATGTTAATTAATTAATATAAAGTTGATATTTTTCCTCTTAAAGTTAATATCAATAATTATTAACCATGTAATGTATTAGTAGAATTAGGATTCACTTAAAAATTTAATTTTAATATTATTATATTTTTTAGTCTGCACCATTCAAAATTCCACGTTTAAAAAAAAATACAATACCAACCCAGTTTCCTTGGACAGAAGGGACAGAAGAAATAAAAATTAATGTGCAGAACGTTCAAAAAGAAGAAGTTGCAACTGAAGAGATTGTTTTAAACAATGAAATATTAAAGGAAGAAAGAAAGAATTTGGAATTATCACTTGACGATATAATTAATATTATTAATACTAAACAATTTTATATGCCGCCACAATGGACATATTTAAAGTATTTCAATAATAATATAAAACTTTTGATTTTTTATGTACCAATGGTCAATGCACTTAAAAACTCTGAAAATAAATACAGTGTTTATTCACAAAAAGAAGTTGTACTGAAAGAAAACATGGAATTAGAAGTAAATATTTTAAAACAATCTGTTGCAGCTTTTCCATTTGATATACAAATACACAACACTATTAAAAGTATAGAACAATTAAGAGAAACATTATATTCTATAAATAATTTTAATGTGTGCTTAGGCGCAAATAATATTACTAATGAAATTGAAGAAATAGGATATCATTTGACTTACAAAGATATCTCTGGCATTTGGAGACATAACAAATGTCCATTAATATTATCACATTTAGAAAAAAAATGTAAATTTTGTTCTAATGTAAAAAAGTCAGTACAACGAAAAGTTCGCCGAACAAAAATTATAAAATCAATGAAAAAAATTAGAGTGTCAACAAATACACAAAATGAAAAGAAAATATTATTGTTGCGGAACAAGTATTATAAGCCAGAAAAAGCAAGAAAAAGAAGCAAATATGTCGCAAACAAATTAAAAGAAGATCTTATGAATTGTAAAATAAAAGCTGAAGAAATATCCATGAAAACTATAGAAGATCGATTAAGAGATAAAAAAATTCCTGACAATCAACTTAATGTAATGCGTGAAATAATTCAAGCCACAAAATGTACAAATTTAAAATCTCGGCAATATAGTGAAGAGTGGATCCTATTATGTATGTTGATGCGCATGAAATCATCCACTGCATATAATTTTTTGCGAGATAACCAAATATTACCTCTTCCATGTATAAGAACTATACAAAGGTACATATATATAAACATGTTAAAATATTATTTTGTAATATTAAATTTTTAGCTGGCAAAAATAAATATTATTTTATATTAGATTATATAGTAATTCTATGAGAAATATATATATATATTTAATGAGCATTTATTTACACGAGTACAAAATATAAATAATACTTTTCTATTAGATAATATAATAATAATATATACTATATTTAATAAAAAAAATTTTTTTCAGGTATCTTTCTCTAATAGATACTCCTTGTGGTTTTGATAAAAAATTTTTTGACATGTTCAAAAAAGTATTAGACAAAAAAGAAGATAAACAAAAACACGGCATAATACTACTTGATGAAATACATCTTCGAGAAAATATTTTAGTCAACTCTAAAAAACTCAATTATACTGGATTAGTTGACTTTGGTAATGATGGACCACAATCATCAAATCTGGATGAAAAGGCAAATTATGGTTTGGTGATAATGTTTCATCCAATAGCGGATTCTTATTCTCAACCGATTGCAGTATTTGCCTCTAGGGGTCCTGTATCAGGAGAAATGCTTGCACAGCTTATAATTAAGGTATGCGTTTAATTTAGCAAAATATGGAATTGCAATATTTTTATTATATTAATTTATTACAGGCTATTTCATTATTGGAAAATATTGGTGCTAAAGTCCATGGTGTCATTACTGACGGTGCAGCCACTAATAGAAAATTTTGGACAACAGTAGGCGTAAGCGGTGCAAAAGATAAATTAAAAAATTATTTTGAACATCCAACAATTAATGGACGTTATGTATTCGTTTTTTCCGATTGGATACATTTACTGAAGACATTAAGAAATCGATTATATAGCACACCATTACTGGTAAAATAGTTAAATTACATATAATTTTATATTTTTTATATCATTTAAATTATAATTTTTAAACTTAAAATGATTATTACTTGTGTATTTTATTTTTGTAATTAGCTTAGCCCGGAAGAAAATTTAATAAAATGGGATTACTTTCAAATTTTACATAATAAGGACAAAACATTACCAGCTGAAATGCGAGTATGTCCGAAAATAACAACGAATCATTTAGAACTGAATAACACTGCTAAAATGAGAGTATCATTAGCTGTTCAAGTAAGTTCTCTCTCTCCCTCTCTCTCTCTCTTTCTATACATATATACGCATATACGTGTGTATATACAGACACATATATTTTAATAAATATATTAATACAATTTTAGTGACAGAATGATATAATTTGGTGCAAAATATTAACAAAATTCCATTATTTGTATAGGTTTTTAGTAAATCAATGGCCCATGGACTCCGATTTTACAAAAATTTTTTACCTGAATTACGCGATTGTGATAATACAGCTAATTTTTGCGATTGGATCAACGATCTCTTTGACGCTTTAAATCAGAAGCAAGGTGTGAAGATTGGAGATAATTATTACAAGGTTAATATAATTTTGAACAATTTATTAATTTTTTATTTGATGTTTATGTTAATATGATTAACTTTATATTGATTTATGTTAACATTACGAAACATTTGATAATACTAAATATATTTTTGTTAGACTATAGAAGAATCTCTTAAAAAATTGGATAGTTGGGAAGAATACCTCCAGAATGGTGCAATTTCAAAAGATAATTTTTTAACAAGACAGACTGCAGAAGGACTCCGCGTTACTTTGAAGTCAACGATTGATTTAATACAGTATTTGACCTTAAATGCTGATTTTGATTATGTTCCAACAGGACGCTTGAATCAAGATTCACTGGAGGTTGGTTAACGGTTAACATTGTATGCAGTAAATATTGTATAATAGTATTATTGATAATATTATATTTAATATAAGATTTTTTTGCGTGTACCTGTAGTATAAAAATTTAAATTTTTAATTGTAATGCAATCTATTAACTAATATGAAAACAGAGGGACAAGAGGGGCGTATAATACATCCTAATTTAAAACTATATTATCTAATCAAGCATTTAGAAAACTTATTTATAAAATATTGTAATTGATCCGATGTATTTGATTTAATTATTGAAGATATTTATACGCCTGCTCTATCATTTCCATGTAAAACTTACGGTGATAAAATATTATCACATATTACAGAATTTTATATAATTATGCGTATGCGACAATACACAAATAAAAAAAATTGCATTACAATTAAAAATTGCCCTAACAAGACAAAATGTTCTTAACAAGTAAACTTTAAAGCTTTATATTGCCAAGTTGATAAATATCATAATTCATATAATATACATATTTTGCGTTTTAGATTTATACTATATATATTACTTTTTGTTTTTTCATTAAGATTTGATAATTGTGATCCATCATTGCTAAAAAGTCAATTAATTCAGTATAACTGATTTATATGTATACTCTATGTTGCGTGCATCACGATATATAGAAAAATATTTATATAAATATTTTAAATAAATATAATTATATAAAGTATTTGTATAAATATTTTGTGTAAATATTTATATAAATATTTAGTGTAAATATGTATAAAAGTTTTATATATAAGATATTTTACATGAATGTCTACATGGTCTACATTTTTTCTAGATCTATATATCCAGGTAGAACAAAAAAAGAAATGATGTCATATTAATCAAATTATGATTAAATAATGACATAATTTGATGAATATAATATCTTTTTAACTCTTTTGTCTTTTGTCCTATCTAATTATAGAGATTTTTTGGAACAGTGAGACATGTAGCAGGATCGGATAATCATCCAGGGACACCTACTTTTCTGCAAATTTATAAAATATTGAGTACTTTCAGTATTATTAAACCACCAAAATATGGAAATTGCACAGTTTCAGATACAAATAAGTGTGAACCAACAATTTCTATTTCAGAAATAAAAAGTCTTTATTATAATTCTTGTCAAAAAGAATCATCTATAGAAAAACTCAAACTAAAATTAGACAATGCTATTAAAAATAACGAATATGATGAAAATTTTGATCATCAGTTTATGGGTCATGATTATAGTAAACCAGAGATTATTGACTGTGTCATCTACTATGTAACAGGATATTTATCAAATCACATATTGAAATCAATAAAATGTGACATATGCAAGAACGCATTTATTAATTCTGCATATTGTCCTTTTCCAACAGCTGTATTAGCTGATATGAAAACAGAGGGACAAGAGGGGCGTATAATACATCCTAATTTAAAACTATATTATCTAATCAAGCATTTAGAAAACTTATTTATAAAATATTGTAATCGATCCGATGTATTTGATTTAATTATTGAAGATATTTATACGCCTGCTTTATCATTTCCATGTAAAACTCACGGTGATAAAATATTATCACATATTATAGAATTTTATATAATTATGCGTATGCGACAACACACAAATAAAAAAAATCAAGAAAAAAAGAAAATTAACCGGCAAGTTAAAAAAACTGCCAACTTTTATGAAAGTTAAATAAAAAATGTATCATTGTTTATATCTGTTTTATTTTTACCATATATATTTATCTAATACGTTCTTTTTTATTCTATTTCAACTTATATAATTTTAACAAAAAATGATGTATTATATATTTTATATTTATAATTTATGTATAGGTTGTATATATATACATATGTATATATATATATATATATATATATATATATATATTGTATATATTTGTTTATTTATTTATTAGCATAATATTAAAAATGTAGTTTTGTCGTTCGCACATCATTTCCTCGATCTTTTTTCTCTCTATATTTATACATATATATATATCAACCGGCATGAATGTCACCAGCGCCACGCGGACATTACGTAGACACAAGAACTACAGTCGTGTCAGGGGGCTGGTTTGCATTGTGAATATTGATAGTCTATTGTAAATTTATAAATTGGTATATTTATGTGTATACTTTAAATAATTTTTTTCTGAAATACTTTTAATGATTACATGGTAAAAGTAAAAAAATATTTTTTCATGTTTCAGATTTTTTAAAACTTTTGTTAACTTACGCACATGCATATTAGATTTAGATTTCCAAATCTGATAAAAAAAAAGCATTTTTAATTTAATTTTATTCTTTTAGTTTTTGAAAATAATTTGCACATTTAATATGCCTCTAGAAAAGGAAATTGTTAGTAAACGACAACTGCGTCGTAAAATTGAACGTAAATTAAAAGCAGTGCTTGCAGATTGCAATAAAAATAATGATATTCCTTCTATCTCCACGCAATTAAGTTCTAAAGATAATGAAAAGCTTACATTTCAAACTGTTGCAAAGACAGACTGTGAATCTGATTTTATTAATATTAAACTATTATCTGATAATGAAATTAACTGTGAAAATATGTTAGATCGTTCTAGTATTAATGGAAACGAGTCGAATTTTGAAAATAATGTTTATAATAGCGATGATGTATTTATTGTAAATGAAGATAACATACTTGCGAGTAGTAGCGCTGATTTTAACATACAAACAGGTCCTTCATGTGTAAGTACAGTTGTCGCAGGATATACGCCTGTGCATGATCCAAACAAAAATAATTATTCTAAATGTGATGAAACTAGAAGTGCAATATTGAATCCAGATGACTTACTGGGCTCTCAGAAATAATATCAAGCACACCGCAATCGATGAACTTTTGCAAATGTTGAAACGGATATATAATTATTTACCACTTACTGCGAGATCTCTCTTAAAGACTCCGAAACAGACGAAAACATTTACTTTAAATAATGGTGACATGTGTTATTTTGGCATAGAGATGAAATTAAAACAAAAATTAAAACGTGGTTTAAAAGATACGTTAGTAGATAATGTTATTCAATTAGATTTCAATATTGACGGTTTACCACTGTTTAAAAGTAGTTCAACTGAATTTTGGCCTATATTAGTACGAAGTGATGTGTTTCTTGATGATTCACCGTGTATGGTAGGTTTATTTTGTGGAAGTGGAAAACCTGATCCGTTGGAATTATTTTTAGATGATTTCATAGAAGAAATAAATGATCTAATATTAAATAATATAGGATACGAAGACAGTGCATTTAAAATAGAAATAAGATCTTTTATTTGTGACGCTCCTGCGAGAGCAATGTTAAAAATGATTATGGGTCATACAAGTAAACATGGTTGCGAAAAATGTTGCATAGTAGCAAAAACCGAAGCCTCTAATAAAGAGCATAATAAATTTTCTAAATCCCATTTAAAAAGGAAATTGTATTATCCGGTGAAAAAAGAATACGAAGCAAGAAAAAATAGTGATTTTTCATTAAATCAAATTTTTACTATTAACTGTAAACATATTAAAGGTATATCTCCTTTACTTAAAATCAAAGATATAGGATTAGTGACACAATTCCCTTTAGATCCTATGCATTTAATATACTCAGGTGTTGTGAAACGGATTATAGTAAACTATTTGATAGAGGGAACACGTAAATGTAAATTGTCAAAAGGAAATTTAGTTAACATGAATTGTATGATGAAACAATTACGAAAATATGTATCAAACGAATTTGCTAGGAAACCTCGTAGTTATAAGGAGGTGAAAAGGTGGAAAGCTGTGGAATTCCGGAACTTCATAATATATCTTTGTCCTATTGTAATGTATAATAACTTAGACAGCAAAAGATACAATCATCTCTTATTGCTACACATAGCTGTAACAATCTTATGCAGCAAAACATTAATTGCTTCATATTTGCATATTGCAAAGCAAGCTATAGTTAAATTCGTTCAACAGTCAGCAACAATATATGGTCCATGCTTTGTAGTATATAATGTACACTCTTTACTTCATATTTGCAAAGATGTAGAAATGTATGGCCCACTAGAAAGTTTTAGCTGCTTTCCATTTGAAAATTATTTAGGTAAGATAAAAAGATTAGTTCGTGGTACCCCAAATTTCCACTTCAACAAATAGCAAATCGAATTACAGAACTTAGATTCTTTAGTTCTAAATTGTTCCATTAAAACAGAGTATATTCCGAAACAAATTGTTGATGAATCGCAAAATAAAAGTTTATTTAAATGCTTGACTTTAATAACTAACCGTTTCAAACTTTCTGTAAGAAGACCAAATAACATCGTTTCGGTTTATAATACAATTGTGGAAATTAAACATATTATTTGCATAGAAGGGCGTTATAAATGTGTTGGAACACCTTTTAAATATATGTGGGATTTGTACAATACTCTTATTCCATCTTCCAAATTAGGTATATTTTTTGTTCACGGTTGTAACTTATCAATTACATTTTTCGTAGAAGAAATAAATCATAAATGCCTACTTTTTCCATTCAAAAACGGATATGCTGCATTTCCAATTCAACACCAACAAGGAAATAAATAAGGTCTAATAAAGTTTTACAGATTTATGTACATTAGTTTTACGTAACACTTTCCACACGTACCTTATATGATTAGATAGTTGCATTACTAAAGACACATAATTTTAGGGATATATGTATATAGACTGCGAGATAAATATCTTAATTATTTTAATTGCGTGGAGAATTTTTTCTAAAAATTACTAAAAATTATAATTTATACAGATAGCCATAACATGAATGTAAATTAATTTAAGTGACAGTTATATATAAATTGTTAAATTATAATTGAGATGGTTGCATTTTTATAAATATTAATTATAAATATATTTACTCAATATACCAAAAAAGATACTGAAAAAATAAGGCACGAGACAAATCCCACTGGCTACAATAAGTGCCTATGCAGTGGTACAATTTTTAAATGGAACTCAGAAGGAATGTGCAGTCGTCCCTCTTATCTGGTTAACAGATAATAATTCAGTTTGTTACTGGCCAAATACCAAATCTGATGTCAAATTTAAAGCACTAGTAAAATCTAATGCAGTCTACTAATCGTCATGGAAAAAATTTGACGTTAATACTGTTCTACGTACAGAAGGTATATTATATGAACACATATTCTTTAAACTTATGCAAATTTATACGTAAAAATATCTGCAAATATCTGTGCTTTAATATTTATCTGAATGTTTAGATAATTATGATGCGACTGAGAAGTTTATGAATAATTATATTGAACAAGTCACTTCATCAGATAATTCAACAAATAAAAAACAAAAAATTGCAAAACGAAAGAGAATATGAGGAGCTGAGCTTTGAACGAGCGATGTGCTCCCGCCTTTCAAGAGGGCAGCTCCCGCGTGGCGCGAGCCTCGGGGCGCCACGCGTACGTGCGGTCGTTTCGGTCGTTGTGTGAACTCACAAGAGCTCGGAGTGTCGTCGCGTTCAGACGTGTTTGAGTTGACGGTGTATAAAGAATATAAATATAGCATTCTATAAATCCTTGTGTTTTTCCTGCCCACCTCGCCACGCACACAGTCGTCCTTATTGATTAGCCAATAGGTTATGGGCCCAGGGCACGATTCCCCTGCGTGAGGAACGAAGCACGAAAACTTCTACAGTTGAACGTGTAACGCGAAGTGTGTGAGACGCCGGCGAAGGTGCATCGAGAAGACGAAAAGATCTAGAAGTAATAGGGAATCTAGAAGCATAGAGGGTAAGTAAATAATATGCCTCGTTGCTGACGAGCAAAACGAGAGAATTCTCAGCAAATAAGAACGTTCGTTCGATAAATGCTGTTAGAAGGAGATAGATGTTTTTGCCTTCTTCTTGAGAGATAGAAATAGAGGTAACAGTGAAAATAAGAGAATTAGAGAATAGATGTATAAAGAGTAGATGTGAGAAATTAACTAAATTCTAAGAGAAATAGAGAATAGATGTGTGATAGAAAGAGATAGATGTGTGGGATAGAAAGAGATAGATATATGCCGCTTGGTAACAAGCTGGCGGGAAAAGCGCCGTGCGCGTGCAAGTCCGATCGTGAACAGCGAAAGTCATTTTTCTTGGCGCGTGAAAGTCCGATCGTGAAAAGTGAGAGTCAATTTTGGCGCGAGAGACGTGTTGCCGGGCACGCGCTGACACATGATCGATTGGAAAAATATAGCATCGATGCGACGCCATAGCACATATGTATATACATGCATATGTATGGAATTTCTTTCCAAAATCGACATGCATCGGGTCGGTGATCAAGCATGACTTGCAGTGCGGTGTAGTTTGATCGCTGTTTAGGGAGGCCGCGTAAATTTGTACGAGTCCCGTGCGCGTGCGTGATCAACCCGATATCCTATAGATCTTTTCAGCAGTGCTGGAGATCGCACGGGATAGTGGTGTGCGTGTACGGATGGCTCTGCAGAGGCGCGTGGTTTCTCGCTTTCAGATCATTATGAATTGCAGTGAGTTCTGTATGGTCTTGAGAGCAATAAATAAGTTTTATTGTTGAGAAAAAAAAAAAAAAAAAAAAATTCGACGATAAAATTATAAATCATTATCGGTCAATATGAATGTTGGTTTATCTTGTCAAAAGAGGAATGCTAATGTTCAATTGACATTTGAATCCCGATTTAGATGGAAAAAGAGATGAAAAATCTTCCGATGGACGAGGAAGAAAACCAAGATGCACTGGTTGACTACGATAGTGATAGCAGCGTGGTCACAGTGGTAGAGAGATAAAGAGGTAGTAATAAAACGATGAGTAAAGATGAAGGTAATAGTGTTTTGTTTTTCTCTTTAATAAAACAATCAAGAAAGATAATATACTTGTGTATTCAGAGATAGAGTAATTTAAAATTTTGTTTAGAAGAAGAAAAAGAGAAAAAGAAGGAGAATGAAGCAAGGGGTGCAATCCCAAAACACAGCAATCAAAAACCAAAGGTTGTGGAAAACGTGGATGTGACAAGTGCATGGGTAGAGAATCGCCCTGTACTACCAATAGGAACGAAACTACTATACGAGAAACAAGAACGGATGGTTGCGAAAATGGACTCGGTATTAAAGATGTTGGATAAGGTTATGACCAAAGCAACCTCCATGATGGAAAATATGGTAGAAGTCGCCCACGTAAATTTAGAGAAAGAGAAACTGAAGATTAGACGTTTAGAGGTAAATAAGCAGAATACGCAAAGTAAAGTAGAAAACAGTATACAAACGGTTAAAGAATCAGAAGTAGAGCCTAAAAAGAAAAAGTTAGATGAAACAGTCTGTTCAGCCGAGAAAAATAGAAGTTTAGAGACAATTAAGAGTGCATTAGAGGTAGAATTAAACAGTCAAAGGTTGCATATTAGAAGAGAATATAAGCTGACGCAAAAATCCAATTTTGATCTTTGGATGGATTATTTAAAATCTGAGTTAATGAATAACGATTTATTAGATGTAATAGATTCAAACATTGAAAGTCCAGAAAATCTTTCCAAATTAAAAGGTGCTAAGAGAAAAAGTCTAGTTAGAGATATAATAATCAATCATTTAGATGAAAATTATCATAAGAGGATTTTACATGAAAAAGACCCGAAAGAAATTTTGAAGAAATTAAGAGGTTATAAAAAGAGTGAAGTAAATGTTACTCATGCATCGGTACGAGCTAGACTTTATCAAATTAAAATGAGAAAAGACGAAAAAGTAAGTGATTTTTGCGAACGCTTCGATTCAATAATTAGAGAATATGAATCATGCGAAGATGCGGTACCTCTCGCAGAACAAGAGATTAGATCTGTATTTTATCAGGCTGTGTCAATAAATGTACCAGAGCTGAGGAATGTAGATTTAATTAGAAGACAATCTAATCTTAAAGAATTGAACATAGATGAAATAAAGTCTTTCATGATGCAGTTAGAGGCAGAGACTAAGACTGAAGTTAGAGAGACTCTAGAGAAACCAGAGGTTAGAGCACAAAGGGCCACCGCTGAGGAGCACAAGCAAGTTAAGTGCTACAGATGTAACAAATTGGGCCATATGGCAAAGGACTGCCCACTAGCAGGAACAGAGGCCTGGTTTTGTTATTATTGCCAGGAGATACGAGAACATAAAGGAGATAGCTGTCCTAATGCCGGAGCCCAGGCGAGCAGATTTAGAGGAAAAAGGTATACAAATAAACCGTTAATAAAAATATAAAGAAAAAGGGTAGATTTGTGCAAAAAGGCACAAAAAGAGTAGATAACAAAGGGAAAATAACCAAGATACAACCAGCAAGAAACATATACCGACGAAAACAGCAAAAGAAGGTAAATTATGCATGGTTAAAGTAATAGAAGATAGAGATAGTTCAAAAGAGTAGTAAATTTTATTGTTGATTCGGGTTGTACGGATCACATTGTGAATAAGAATATTATTCTGTCAAATTTTGAAAAATGTAATGATAGAGTTGTAACGATGCACCCCGGACAAGCATCGTTCCCCGGCTACCACCCGCCGGAGGCCGCCCGACCAACCATCCGTCGGGCGAGAGCAGGGCGCGGTGCGCCCGCATTTTTAAAATACTCCACCGGCCCCGTGTGCGCGGATAAAACGCGGCACCGGGGCCTTCTCTTCGCGCGGCGACGACTGTCGCCGAAGGAAGCCGAGCTACGCCGAAGGCGAGAGCGCGTCCGCGTACTCCCACCCGACGCGCCGGGAGACCGGCCTCCCTCCCATCACGACCCGTCGCGCCGGGGTATATAAGCCGGCGTTCCGGCCAGAAATGGCACTTCGTCTTCATCTCAGCTTTCCGCTGTTCTCTCGACGAAGCCTATTCCGCTTTCCTAGGGTGACACACAAAGGAGGTTCGGAGCTCCGCGTCTCTACCGAGTGCTCTCGGGTGTCCCCGACTCCCATCATCCACCTGACAGCACGGCCACACGGGGTCGAGTCCACTCGGCCTCGCGACGAGGGCTCTCGTTGCCGATACGCTCCAGGATTCCCGACCCCGTCCTGCGAAGACCGCGTAACATAGCCGCAACTATCGCGATCCGGAAAACCCGTGCCGCGTGCACCATAGCTACATCGCGCCTCGCTCTGTACGTGTCGCGTTCTTCGCGCCAAGCGCAATATCGCCGTCTGTACATACCGCGCCGAGTGCACACGCCCACACACTGTCCGTCTGTACATACCGCGCCTCGATCTACGTTTGTAATACCGCGCTCCGAGGGCGCATGCACCGCCCGTTTGTATATAGCGCATGCACCGCCCGTTTGTATATCAATCTACGTTTGTAATACCGCGATCCGAAAGCCCGTTCCGAGGGCGCAAGCACCAGCCGTCTGTATATATCACGCACCCGTTCTGACACCGCGTTACATATGTAACTTCGCGTTCCGGAAGTCCGAACCAAGTGCATGAGCACTATCCGACCGTACCTTACCCCGCGTTCCGCATAACGCCCGCGTTCCGTCATAATACCGCGCCCGTTGCGTAACACGGCGCCGCGTATAACCCACGAACTATTTTGTACGTACTATATTAAAGAGAATAAACTGTGTCGTGTGCTCGTATCCTGGTTATTGTCTCTGGGCCTTCTTCGAACTCCTGATCCGGCGAGTTAGTCCGCGTTCGAAAGACAGGCCGTTACAGAGTTATAAATGCGCGAATAAAAATGAGCTTGCAGACATTTCTATAGATGGTAAAGGAGATCTTTTGTTAATAACGAATGAAAAAGAAAAGAGAGTCATTAAATTAACAAATGTAATTGCAACAAAGGAAGTATCTGAAAATTTGTTGTCTCTGAGAAAGTTGGCTGATGCAGGGTTCAGTATCTATTTAGATGATAAAGTGTTTAAAGTTTACAATAAACTGACAAATAAAATAGTTTTTGAAGGAGTTTATGAAAAACCAAATTGGATTATACAATTTGAGGTCAAAAATAATAATATAGAGGACAATGATAATGTAGAATGTGCTGTATACAGATGTAGAGCAGAAATTGTTTCACACAGTGAGCTTCCTGAACAATCGCAGGCAAACATACAGAGCAATGAGTTATCAATTTCGGAGGGAGAATTAGATGAAAGGGACAATGTTGGCTCTGCGATTGGGAGGGAGAATGAAGGAGAGCTCACAAATGTGAACGAAAGTATAGAACACGATAATGCTGAACTCGAGCAAGCCATTAAGTTAGAGGATATACAGACAATAGAGAATATAGAAGAAATGTGTGAAAGCTCAGTAATCGAAAAAGGAAAGAAATTAGAGAAAATAAATGAGGCGATGTTATGGCATGTTAGATTAGGTCACGCATCGTTAAACTATCTAAGACAATTACAAAAAGTAGAAAAGAGATTAGAGAATGTTAAGCTTGATAACTCCATATTAGAGTGTGAAGTCTGTATAATGGCAAAGATGACAAAACTGCCGTTTAAAGAAAATAGAAATAGAGCTCAAAGACCACTTCAAGTCATACACACGGATATTATGGGTCCGATAAAACCCACCTCATATCCAGGACAAAAGAGATTTATTATTGTGTTTATAGATGACCATTCTAGATTGGCGAAAGCATACTCATTAAAGACGAAAGACGAGTCTGGAGAGGCTTTAGAGAAATACCTCATACAAGCCAGAAATCTACTGGGGAAAAGAAGAAAAACTGTGCTATGTAAAGTCAGATCAAGGCAAGGAGTTCACGGGAGGTGCGTTTAGAGAAGTACTGGATAGAGAAAAGATAGAAGCCATTTACGCGCCACCGTATACTCAGAGCACAACGGAGTTGCAGAAAGGTTCACAGAACGTTGCAAGAAAAAGTTAGAACATATATGTTCGACTCGGGATTACCAAAGAGTATGTGGGAGTTAGCAGTTGACGCTGCTGTGCATGCGTACAACAGATCTCCACACAAAAACTATAGAATACGAGATCCCGTTGAAGAAGTTTTCACCAGAAACGAGTTGTCATTTTGAGCAAATAAAGAGACTTCGGATGCATTGGATATGCAAGAGTACCAAAGCCTACGTCGAAGTTCGACAAGAGAGCTATTAGAGGTGTGTTGGTAGGATATACTGACACTGGATATATACTCTGGCATCCAAGCACAAGAAAATTCATAGAGTCCCGACACATTCGATTTAATGAAAAGGTAACATATAAAAAAGTATATCAAAATAGTCAAACAGAAGAAGAAAAAGACTCAGATAAAAACTGGATGAAAGAATTCGTAGAAGATGAGGAAAAGGGAGAACAAATACTAGAGATTCCTGAGAAAAGGAAAGAGGTAGACCAAGAAAACAAATAACACATTAGACGAACAGAAGCAGAGGGTCGCACGAAAGGAACGTGAAACTCCAATGACTAGAAGTAAAACTAAAAGAAAACTAGAAGATAATGGAGACACTGATGTGCGGAGAATAATAGAAGATGTTAGCTTTGCTAATTATACCAATGTGAAAAATGTTCAACGGAATATAGAGAATGAAGATGAATTACATCAATGTCTTATGGCATCGTTGAATAGAGAGCCTGTTACTTATGAAGAAGCTATATCAAGTAACGAAAGAGAGAATTGGAAAATTGCAGTCAAAGAGGAACTTGAATCTATGTATGCTAATCAAGTGTGGGAACTTGTCGATAGACCATTAGAGAAATTAGATGGAAAACGACCTAATATAATAGATTCAAGATGGGTATTTAAAGAAAATTAGAGGCAAATGGATCTACCAGATTCGAAGCAGACTTTGATCAGAGGCTGTAAAGATAGAAACGTGTATCCTTTTCTAAAAAAGGCATGGATAGTTTATTGTTGCCTCTTTTCCGCGATGCCGATTGGTTCTCTCACTGCGCTTACTTCATTTGCAACTGTCATCATATATTTTGACAGTTGTGTGTAATGTTCATCATATATTTTGACAGTTGTGTGTGATGTTAAAGCTAAATAGCGCGCGCGTAGCGCGCGTCTGTAGTGTCTAGTGATTTAAAAGAGACATATGCACCCGTTTCAAGACTGTCACTGGTTAGATCTATATTGGCGATAATAAATAAGTATAACTTATACGCTAGTCAGCTAGATGTTAAGACTGCGTTTTTAAATGGAGTTCTAGGAGAAAAAGATGAAATATATATGGAAATTCCAGATGGGAGTAGAAGTGGATGAAAACACCAAGAAGACTAAGGTGTGTAAATTGAATAGAGCCTTGTACGGATTGAAGATAAGTCCGAAAAGATGGAATAAGAGATTTTCAGAAGAAGCTAAGAAACTTGGATTAGAGAACGACCTACATGAGCCATGCCTGTTTACGTGGAGGAAAGAAGGCAAAAATAGTGATCATACTGCTTTACGTAGATGATATGTTGGTTGCAAGTAATGATCAGAAGAAATTAGAAGAAATCAAAAGGAAGTTGAGTGAAACATTTGAGACGAAGGATCTTGGGGAACCAAAGAACTTTCTAGGAATAACAATAGAGCGAAACAAAGAAGAAAGTTATATGTACATTCATCAGACGCGATATACTGAGAGCATATTAGAAAAGTTTTATATGAATGAATGTAAGCCTCAGAGCACTCCTATGGTCACCAGAAAAGTGAGCAATAAAAACAGAAAGAGTAATTAGAGGAAAAGAGTATTAGAGAAGAAATTAAAAGAGTACCTTATAGAGAAGCTATAGGAAGCTTAATGTATCTGGCAAATGCTACACGACCTGATATAGCCTTTGCAGTAAACTATTTAGCAAGAAGACAATTAGAGCCCACGGAAGAAGACTGACAAGATGTAAAAAGAGTCTTCAGATATCTTAGAGGAACTGCAAATAGAGGATTGATATTTAAAGGTAAAACAGATGAGTTAGAGTCACTGACAGACGCTAGTTTTAGAGATTGCATTGATTCTACGTCCACTGGAGGATATATAATCAGATTATTTGGAGATGTGATAGCATGGAGAAGTCATAAACAGACATATGTTACACTCTCTACCTGTCAAGCAGAGTATCTAGCAATGAGTGAAGCCTGTCAAGAAGTAATCTCATTAGACAAGTCGCTCAGGTATGTTGTTGGAAGAACTTTCTTGCCTACGACAATCTGGTGTGACAACAGAGCAGCAGGAAACTGCACTAAGAAGGATGGAAGTCATAAACTTAAAATGTTTGATGACAACTAGAGGAAATAAAGAAAACTTAGAAGAAAGGGAAGAAACTGGAACAGAAAACATATGGCTGACACTCATGGAGATTTATTAAGCAATGTGTTGATCAAGGGAAGGTGAAAGTCGAATGGATTGAGACCAAAGAGAATTTGGCAGACATTATGACAAAACCTTTACCTTTAGAAGCATTTGCATATCTAAGAGATAAGATAATGAATATAGAGTTAGAGATTGATTGTACTCGATAACTAATTCTTGTTATGTTTCAGATAAAGAGGAATCTTAGAGGAACCGTGGATCGCTCGCACAAAGGGAGGGAGTATGAGGAGCTGAGCTTTGAACGAGCGATGTGCTCCCGCCTTTCGAGAGGGCAGCTCCCGCGTGGCGCGAGCCTCGGGGCGCCACGCGTACGTGCGGTCGTTTCGGTCGTTGTGTGAACTCACAAGAGCTCGGAGTGTCGTCGCGTTCAGACGTGTTTGAGTTGACGGTGTATAAAGAATATAAATATAGCATCTAGAGCATTCTATAAATCCTTGTGTTTTTCCTGCCCACCCTCGCCACGCACACAGTCGTCCTTATTGATTAGCCAATAGAGAACTGTAAAAAGTCCGACTCCGTCTTCAAATACTGATGATACAGATGATACAGAAGATACAGAAAGTTCTTCAACGAATTCAAATGAAATAATATGGATACTGAAAAGATACAGAAAATAAAAAGCACACCCTTATGAAGAAGAAAAAGAAGAATGATACAGATTTTTCGCTACAAAGAACAGTTAGTGGTCCACTTCAAAATCAATTAAAACATATAACAAGCATGCAACCCTCATCGTAACAAATACCTGCTGGCGCTATCATTAAATCTAAGATCTATTCAATCTGTCAATGGAGTAGTTAAACAATCAACTGCAAGACTTGGATGTCAAAATATTGAAGAAACTTCGTCTAGTACTATGGAAACAAATAGTATAGATCAGGAACGTCAATCTGTCGCCGAGACGTCTAGTCTTTGTTCTAATAGCAAGATTCCTCGAATAAAGAATTTTGCATTATTGCCTGAAGTTGAATTTCAGAGCGTTGTTTTATCATACTTACAAAGTATTGAGATTACGTATGAGCAAATACAGTCGAAAATTAATGCACTTCTGCGACATATGAATTCAGCAGGAACGGAAACATGGACGAAACCTGAAGGGCTACCTGAACTTCCTCTTTCAACTATGGAACAATTTGAGGAAATGGAGAAATTACTAACAGTTGAAGAAAACTTTAATTATTATGTAGGTATAAATAAATGCATTAGAGCTTTTAAGATATATATTAACAACGTTCTTCTTATATAATCACGTACGTGTTTTATATATTATGAATTATACATTTCTTCCTCTCATCACAGCGCAAAAGACTAGCGTCAATCGGTGGCGAAAATCAACGTTGCTGTGTGATGAGTATGTTACGACTTCTGTTTACCAACGAATTAGCAACGCACTTTAATTGGGCTGGACGTAATAAAAGATAGCCATTAAAGAAAAAAGATCATGGACGTTATTTATGGTACATGCAATATACAATAATATATAAAAACGTCAATACTATTATTAATCTTTTCACTAATACTTTTTACCTAATTAAATAAAACAATTACATTAATATATTTATTATTTTTTTAGAAAGTGCTAGACTTGCTTTTAATAACATAAACGGACCCATCCACGGGAGATAAAGTTATTGCAAATGCCGTAAAAGACTGGTTAAAATTAGCTAATAATCGGTTAAGCTATTCTATTACTAAAAAAACTACATAAATATTTCTTAATTAATTTTTATATTTTCTTTTTTATGTATTTTTAACAATTAATCCACTTAATAAGAAAACTAATTTTTATAATCCATGTATTGAACCTATTATGTCTTGTGTGTGTGTCAATGTTATTTTATAATATTCTCTTATAATAAATTATAAAATTATAAGCTTTTATTTTCGCAGTTTTAAATTGCTTATTTATTTATATGTACATACATATGAGCCATATATTTATTTTGGAAATGCAGGTGTAAATATATTTTTTTTCTTTTCATCTTTAAGTATCGTCGCTTCCGAATAAAAGAGCGTTAACTCGGAAGCCGGTTGAAAAAAGCGTTAACTCGGAAGCCGGTTGGAAAAGGCGTTAACTCGGAAGCCGGTTGGAAAAGGCGTTAACTCGGAAGCCGATTGAAAAAGGCATTAACTCGGAAACCGGTTGGAAAAGGCGTTATCTCGGAAGCCGGTTGGAAAGGGCATTAACTCGGAAGCCGATTGGAAAAGGCGTTAGCTCGGAAGCCGATTGAAAAAGGCATTAACTCGGAAACCGGTTGGAAAAGGCGTTATCTCGGAAGCCGGTTGGAAAGGGCATTAACTCGGAAGCCGAATGGAAAAGGCATTAACTCGGAAGCCGGTTGAATAAGGCGTTAACTCGCGCGCTCTAATTTTTCGCGTCAATTTAAGTTGGCAGTACTGCTGAAATAATGTTGGCGCATGATTTATATTTATAACATAAATCATATTGAAACGAAAAATTATTAGCATGCACATATAGGTTTTCGAGGGTGCTGATTACGAATTTGATGTCAAAAATCTTGTATTCTAAATAATATTATGCTTTTCCATAAAGAAAAAACTCTTATACAAAAAAGCATAACATTTTAATCTATCGATGGAATGATATATTTAATAACATGAATTATTATAAATAATACAAATTCAGTCTTTATAAAAACTTTACAATAAGAAATTTTTCATGTTTTTACATTGCTCAATGAATATGGTTCCATTTTTAATTTACTAATTTTTATGAATTAAAAGTTAATAAATATCAGAATCTATCGAGTATTGTAAAAACATGGTGGGTCATGAATGACCCATGGTTGCTCTCTCTTTCTCTCTCCTCTCTCTCTCTCTCTCCCCCTCCCTCTCTCTATTAGAATGAAATAAATTATATACAATGCATATTTGTATAGATATACATATGTATTTTTATTTATTATAATATAATTATTAACAGAACATAAACATATAAAATTAACGAAAAGAAAATATTGTCTTTTAAAAACAATGTAAAAACATGAAAAATTTCTTATTGTAAAGTTTTTATAAAGACTGAATTTGTATTATTTATAATAATTCATGTTATTAAGGCTCCTGGATGGTCACCGCAGCCATATTGAATTCTTACTATCGAGGCAAGGAAAACACCCAATTTTGTCGTGCATGCCATTTTCAAATAAAAAGACATTTCAATAAAACATCACTATAGATCGTTTCAGAACAACTTCCGAAATTGATCGAAAACTACCCTTTTCCCTCGACAATAAACAAACAGCCATAAAACGAAGCCTAAACATACGGGAAAACAGCCGTTTAACGACTATCGAAAGGAGGTGAAAACGTTCCTTCCGCATGCAAATCTTACTTTTCGATCAATTTTACGATTTTCACGAATACGTTAAACGTTAGAGCACAAGTACAGAGCGAATAATAAAGAAATAGCATGCACGACAAAATAGGTTGTCAACATATCACAAAGAACAGAATTCTCCATTGGAGAGAGTTCTTATTTCTGCCGCGACGGGTACGTCGCCACCGTCAACGCAGAGTTCTCGGCTGACCATCCAGGAGCCTTAAATATATCATTCCATCGATAGATTAAAATGTTATGCTTTTTTGTATAAGAGTTTTTTCTTTATGGAAAAGCATAATATTATTTAGAATACAAGATTTTTGACATCAAATTCGTAATCAGCACCCTCGAAAACCTATATGTGCATGCTAATAATTTTTCGTTTCAATATGATTTATGTTATAAATATAAATCATGCGCCAACATTATTTCAGCAGTACTGCCAACTTAAATTGACGCGAAAAATTAGAGCGCGCGAGTTAACGCCTTATTCAACCGGCTTCCGAGTTAATGCCTTTTCCATTCGGCTTCCGAGTTAATGCCCTTTCCAACCGGCTTCCGAGATAACGCCTTTTCCAACCGGTTTCCGAGTTAATGCCTTTTTCAATCGGCTTCCGAGCTAACGCCTTTTCCAATCGGCTTCCGAGTTAATGCCCTTTCCAACCGGCTTCCGAGTTAACTGCCTTTTCCAATTCGGCTTCCGAGTTAATGCCCTTTCAACCGGCTTCCGAGATAACGCCTTTTCCAACCGGTTTCCGAGTTAAATGCCTTTTTCAATCGGCTTCCGAGCTAACGCCTTTTCCAATCCGGCTTCCGAGTAATGCCCTTTCCAACCGGCTTCCGAGATAACGCCCTTTTCCAACCGGTTTCCGAGTTAATGCCTTTTTCAATCGGCCTTCCGAGTTAACGCCTTTTCCAACCGGCCTTCCGAGTTAACGCCTTTTCCAACCGGCTTCCGAGTTAACGCTTTTTTCAACCGGCTTCCGAATTAACGCTCTTTTATTCGGAAGCGACGTTATATTAAACACAAAAACTTGTATTTATTTCAATTTATTTGTAACCATAACAACATATTACGACCAGATTTTCTTAAATTGAACTTACACCACTTTCAAAATAAAACACACACACACACATACACACACACACACACACACACACTATACATACACACATATAATACATATTATACATATATACAAATTTAATAAACACGGATTGGTATAAAAACGTATCAAAACTCATAGAACCATACGATTTCACACTACGTGTAAGAAACGCATTAGACATACGTGTATAATCGGTGGACATGTCCACAACCCACCCCATTTAATATATGTATTTATATACGTATTTATATACGTATATGAATATACGCATATGAACACGTTTACAAATACGTTTGTAAAACGTTCATAAATACGTATATTAAATGGGATGGGTTGCGGACATGTCCACCGATTATACACGTTTATCTAATACGTTTTTCATACCGTATGGTACGTATGGTTCTGTGAGTTTTTATACGTTTTTTACACCAATCCGTGTTTCACGGGATGAGGTATCTTTGTACTTAAAAAAACTGATGTGGTATGTTTGTACCTCAAAAAACCGATAAGGTATCTTTGTACCTAAAAAAACCGATGAGGTATTTTTATACTTCTAAAAAAACCGATGTGGTATGCTTGTATTTTCACAAAAATGAATAAAATCTATAAATTGCGCCAATTAAAAAATGAATATATATTCTTCGGAAAATAACTGTTGCATTATTTTTAAAAAATATCTTTGTATTTAAGTGTCTTCCTACACAAGCGATAGTAGCTTTATTTTTCCTTAAAGAAATTATAATTTTCACAAAAATGAATGAAATCTATAAATTGCACCAATTACAAAATGATTATATATTTCTTCGGAAAATAACTTGTTGCACATTATATTTTTACAAAATATTGTTGTATTTAAGTGTCTTCCTACACAAGTCACAGTAGCTTTATTTTTCCTTACAGAAATTATAATATAACCAATTCTGTTACCTAACTCAACCCAAGTGATATGTATCTTTTAAATAAATGTTTTCTTGATTGATCTTTAAATAAATCTTTAAATTGCGTTAATCAGAAAGAGAAGATACAATTACAAAATTTTTAATCCAACACAGGAATACAAGGTATTTAAATGCAAAGATGTTAATCGCAAAGATTAAAAACTGTTAAAGAAGTAACAATAAAAAATGCAAATATTTTATTGAAATAAAAAAAAATTTCGTACAAAAACTTGGCGCTGCTTTTTTACTCCAGTCACAACAAAATTACCTTTTTAAAAAAAAGGTTAAAAAAAGGCGCTAAGTACACGCGCAGCATGTTAGCTCGAAGAAAGTGGTTATCTCAAAAAAACCGATACTCCAGTCACAACAAAATTACCTTTTTAAAAAAAAGGTAAAAAAAGGCGCCAAGTACGCGCGCAGCATGTTATCTCGAAGAAAGTGGTTATCTCAAAAAAACCGATACTCCAGTCACAACAAAATTACCTTTTTAAGAAAAAGGTAAAAAAAGGCGCCAAGTACACGCGCAGCATGTTAGCTCGAAGAAAGTGGTTATTTCAAAAAAACCGATGAGGTATCTTTGTACCTAAAGAAAACTGATGTGGTATGTTTGTACCTAAAAGAACCGATGTGGTATGTTTGTACCAAAAAAAAAAACCGATGTTGTATGTTTGTACCTCAATAAAAAATAATAAATATAATTTAGGGGAAAATGTGAAATCGTCGCCATTTTCTTACAAGAGCCTGTAATATAGAAAAGTAGTTTATTAAGAAATTATGAAATGATGTAAATGCGTTAACAATTATTTTTATTACAAAATTTGTATTAAAATTCTCTCCTTCTCCTTTTGTTTTTATCTACAGAAGGAAACATAAAATTATTCTCTAAATAATAGAGAAAGTATGTTACGAGTGTACTATTTGGTTTTGAATTTTAGTTCTTAGCTGAAAGTAGAAAATGAGAAAGGATACTTGCAGATATATACAACAATATACAGGGTAAGTTTTTAAAATTAACACACCTAAATATCTAGAACACAATTTTTGGAAAAAAGTTTAAAACAAAAGTTGTTAGGTTCTGGGCGAAAGTATAACAGCATTATTAAATTTTGATTTGGTAAACGTTTTTTATTTCAGGGTTATTTCAAGGTCAACTTAATTTTTTCTAATAAGCACCTATATTTTTTTAACAGCATGTTATTTGTTTCGTACAAGCCCACGCATGAGCCTGGCCTCACGATTTAAAGTAAGAGGAGACGACACACTTTTACTAATCACGGGAGAGATCATATATTTTCTTTCACAAAAATATGAGATGTAGATTAAACATATGCTGGGCGCGAAGAATATAACTGTTTATCCTAAAGGAAGATTCACACAAGTAGTATTATATAAAAGTAAAAAGGTTAAATGTTACGAACGATTCTTTAACTTCTATGAATCAATGTTGTAGACGATAGCATGTACGTCAGGATTCATAACGTTCGACTTATACAGTCCGCTAGTTGCAGTGTAACAATAGTTATGAATAGTTTCAATGCAAATCAATCTAATCAGTTGCGTAAAGAATCATTCGTGAAAACAACTGTTATGACAGTCACAAGTAAATAACATTCAAATAACATAATAGCGAATCAGGAAATCAATACAGATATCAAAGTCTGATTTAACACGTGTCCACTCTGATCCTTAATTCATTAACTATTGCCATAATAGTTTAAGTCCGATCAAACAGACATTCAGATATACTTGTTGAGTAAATTGTTGATATGCATGAGCAAGGTCTTTATATCCTCTGAAGGAGAGTAATAAGATCATGTCAAAGGAGAAACGTATTAAATCATGGAGAAATTAAATGTTATACGTCCGCTTTAAGATTCACACGAATTACGGCGCAATCGAATGAGTTTCCATAGAAATAAGAGTGATCAAATGTTACAATTACTATTCTGTTAAGAGATAGAATACCGAAGATTCAATTGAAACATGACGTATCGAAATTAAAGCAAGCTATAACGCAATCAAACAAAGACATACTATCTAGTAATTATTTACATATGTACCGTAACTTAAAGTTTAACATCTAGCATTCTCAAGAATTGGAAGAAAGAAGAAATATGATTCGCGGTTGCAACCGTACAGATTGTTGAATTAAATGTACTAAGCTAAATGTTCCTTTAATAAACTTGAATTGTGATGCCAGGAATCTCAATGTGGATTACAGGCATCGCTCTCTCTTTCAGGAGGAAAATGTCTCCGAAAGTCTCAAGATCTCTTGTTACTTGTCACTGTAATCAAGAGCGATTTATGTAGACGGAACATATGTCCGCTACAGCACTCAGAGCGTAAATCCGAACAAGTATAGTGTTGTGTGGCGAAAGTCGCCGTGTCGTTATTTCGACACATAGCTGTCAGCGCTTCTTCCGAATCTTGCCAAACTCACCTGAGGTGGCATTCCGGGTGTTGCAAGTGGCATCCAGGTCACTCGCCCGGAAGCAAAAGCGCTGACAGCTAAGTCAGCATTCGCGGAAGCTAATACGCGAGAGATAAAAGCCCGCCCTTCCGAGAAGCGGCGGGCAGTCTGGAACGTAAGACTAATCGCGCACGACCGACGTAACTGATTATAAGATATTGAACGCCCGCAAGTCAGGGCAGTGTATTTAAGGAGACATCTGTATTCTGTCAAGTTATACTTTATTAAACGTTAATACAACAAGACTCTGTCAATTGATTCTCTCAACCTCCCGGCGGATCCAGAAGAACTCAGTGCCGACCCTGATCCCCAAGGCACGGCACAACAATTGGTGGCAGCGGTGGGATCTGCCAACCGGAAGAGAGGACATCCTGTCAGATCACGCCTGCAATACGGGAACGGATCATTAGACGGCGGTAAATATCCCGGAGAGGAAAAGCCAGCCAGATCCCGAGTGAGTGAGACGACGGTAGCAGCCCCGCGTGTATCAGCGACACCGGAGAGGCCCCGACCTACCGCACGGACTCGCCAGCCCGAAGCAGCGACGCAGGGACGCAGCGAGCCAGCGACGCAGCAAAGCCGAGACAACGCAGCGAAGCAGAGACAACGCAGAAGCAGTGTAGCGGCCCTGTCAGACACCGACGCGGCAGAACGCGGTCACGATGCGCTATTCGGCGGTACAGTAAGTCAGCAAAACTTTTGTAAGCCGATACCGGCACGCGCCGCGACGAAAAGATTATATCTCTGCGAGCGTCCCCCGCGATAGTGAACGCCGAATTGCGAAGAAACATTTCGCGATTACAGGCAAGACAACCGTGAACGCCGAAACACATTTCGCGATTACAAGATATAAAATTGTAAGCGCCGATAGATGTCGGACGACCCGTCCCGGCAACCCCCTGTTAGCAACGCGTCATTTGTATTAAGTGAGCGCGCGCAACGCGCCATTGAAAACAGCATCCGAAATCGCTTTCGCGCCACACGACTCGCGAACAACGGACTAGATCGCGTGCGACGAAACTTAGACGCGCAGCTTGACGACGCAAGTGCGCCGGTGCTCGATCTGCACCCAAACGTCGTCGTAGAACGCGAATTCGAATTTTCAGACGCCAGCCTTTGTAACGCGCGCGAAAACCCGCATGATAGCATAAGCAAAATAAGCGGTGACGAATACAGTAACGCACACAGACAGCCCCCGACCGACGGTGACGCACGATCCGACACCTCGGCCGATACGCAAGGTGAAAACGCAGGGAGAGGAGAATTCTCCTTGACGTCATACGATAGTGACTTATTTGACCCGACGGAAGAGGATTACACCCCCCGGGCAAACGAAATGAGCCAACAAAGGGCTAATCCGGCCATCGAGCCCCGAGTAGAGATAACGCCCGAACAAGTGAGCGAGGCAATAAATCGGCTACGATCAGAAGCACAGCAATCGTCCGAAATGGACCAAGGCCGAGCCTCACAGCCGGCACAAGCAGACCAGGGAGCACTAGGCTCCGTGCTTAATGACGTCCTACGCGTGATGCAGGGAATGCAAAGCCGCATGGAACGCGCTGAGGCCGCGGAATTCGACCGCTCCGTGGAAATGCTCCGCGCGATACGCGAATTACAGGGCCGAATGAGTCGGATAGAATCCGGTACTTATGATCGCCCCGCCGAAGTAGGGCGCCGCGTACGCAGCCAGGGCCCACTAGACGTGACGTACGGGCGGACGAATAGCGACGTCCGTAACCAGCCAGGGCACAATATCGGGTTCCTCAGCCTGAAAGAGGCCCGAAACATGATTCCCGAGATAAACGGAGAATCGAGAGAGCGCGTCCGCGAGTTTATCAGCGCGAGTAACTACGCAATGAAAAACATACAACCCGCGGACGAAACGATGCTCCTAGAGGCAATACTCTGCACAAAATTTAAAGGCAAAGCCATGACCGACTTCGACACGCGCGATATTCGCGATTTCGAACAGCTGAAACGAGAGCTCGAAACAGAATATCTAGGAAAGCGCGGTATGACCCACCTGCAGCTGGAGTTCAATTCCCTGAAACAGAAACCGGGAGAGCAAGCGCAGAAATTCGGGCGTCGAGTCGAGAAACTAGCAAGAGAACTATATGAGGCCATGGAAGAAGGCCAAGGACACACCCAAGAACAGCAGAAGGCCATTCTTGACAGCATCAAGATGCAAGCCCTGCACAATTTCCAAATAGAACTGCACGACGACATCAAAATGCTGGTCCGAGCGCAACGGTATCAAAGCCTACAAGAGGCGATAACCGGCGCCAACGCGGAGGAAAAGGTCAGAGGCCCCTCCCTGAGAAACGGACAGCTATCGTCAAGAAATAGACTCCCCGCGGAAGACGCCCGAAACGCGAGCGCAAACGTGCAATGCCACACATGCGGGAAGACCGGCCACTACGCGCGAGATTGCCGCTCGAACCGGTATGCAAGCAGATATACACTGCCGAAAGCAGAAAAGCCCCATAGAATCAACACCATAAAGTGCACCTATTGCGAGAAGGTAGGGCACAAGCGGGAAGAGTGTAGGTCGTTGAACGGACGACCGAAAACAGAGCGACCGCACCAACCGAAAAGGGAAGCCACGAAACAGGCGCCCGTGAGCACGGTGAGAAAAGATAAGTCGCAAGAAACGAGCGACGAAACATCATCCAACAGTAGCAGTGAGGAAGAAGAGCGACCTAGGAAGGGTAAGGCGCGCCCCGCAGCGGAGTATCGAGTAACACAGATAACGGGGAAACATAACAAACATGCTTTAAACCTGATAACACTGCCGATTCAAGAGGCCAAAAAAGGCAAGACGAATTTCTTATTAGATTCAGGAGCGATCCTAACGCTAATCAAAGTAGGAAGTCTAAAAAGCGATACGATGGTACGAGAAAAACGCCTGACGTTGACCGGAGTGACGGGACACAAGATCCACACTCTCGGAAAGATAAAAGCAACCATGAATCTGGGAAGCCAGACAATACGCCATACCGTGTACGTGGTAGAAGATGATTTCCCGATCGATTATGAGGGAATACTGGGGAATGATTTCCTCACAAAGCACAAGGCCGTTACCTCACACGCCACACAGCAGGTACACATCGGAAAAGCTACATTTAAACTCCGATCACATAAGAAAGAAAACTCATCACACCAAAACCGAATAGGCATCGTAAAAAACAGCGAAAATTTTATCGGGTATTTCCTCGCAAAGCCGGCCGAATCTAAATACATTTTTAGCAAAGCCGAAAAAAGTAATATGAAAGCCGACGCGTTGAGCCGAAACCCGACACCGGAGGCATCGACCGTGCAGGTGACACGGCAAGATAGGAACACGCGCAACGGAGTAGCAGCAAAAAGCAGTAAGCAAAGAGGAAAGATTAAATATAAAATCAAGCTCACAAAAACATCACTCCCGACAAGGACGAACGAGGACCACGTCCCTCTGTCCTGTTGCGGAGTGTAGCGTCACTCGCAACAGAGGGGAGGGCACCACGGTGTCAGGACGGGCCACCTCAGCATAGGGGGGAGGGGCGAGGAACGCGCCTCGTCTCTCTCTCTCCCTCTCGCCTCGTCTCTCTCTCTCTCTCCCTCGCCTCGCGATCCGCAGCAGCCGCCGCCCGAAAGGCCCTTCTCCAATACTCGCGTTGACAAGCGTCACAAAAGGAGGGTGTAAAGTATTGAGTGCACCGATAGCACCGCATATTTAATAAGGCACAGAGTAAGAAATCACCGAAAGGCACCCAACACTGCTCGAAAGTAGCAGCCAACTGACGCGAAATTAAGCAGAGAAATTAAAAGAAGAAATTCGACGCGGACAGACGTCAGCAAAACTTAGGACTTTCAAACGAAAACGAAATTCGATGAAAAAATATCTATATGTGATAAAACGAAGAACGCCACGTGTTCACGCCAACCATTTGAAAGTTTTTATCGAAAATTAAGAGCAAAGAAAGCATAGCTAAGGAAGTTACCAGAAAACTGAGCAGAGCCTAATAATAGTATGACAAAAGTAATAATTGTACAACTTACGTAAAAACGACGAGACACACCATGCCCCCGCCCAGCCACCAAACGATCTCGACCAGACATCTGGGCGAGCCTAGCCACTATGGAGGCACGACCCCTGCCAATCGGGCGGAAGCCACGGGTAAGGTCACGCAAGAAGACGATCACGGGATCGGTGGATCGATCATCGAACCTCCACCACCGACTCAGGTCCAGCAGCCAATCAGGCGCAGGCCCGTCACGCAAAACCCACATCCGCCAAAAACCGTTAAGGAGATAAGCGGCTCGACCCATTCCCGGCGGAACAGCCGGCACCTCCAACACCGGGCCGACAGCCTCCTCCTCCTCCTCAGCATCCCAAAAATCGGCAGGATCCACCACGTTAATCCGAACAGGCACATTTTCGAGGGGCGGCATTATGACAGTTAACAGAAAAAATCTGAAGTTTAGTAAGAGACTAACGACAGACTCAGACTGAAGCGACTCGACGGACATCATAAAAGTAGCAACCCGCGAGCTGCTGGAGTCAGCAAAAGATAGGATTAAAATA
This sequence comes from Temnothorax rugatulus, assembly GCA_035220575.1. Classification (NCBI taxonomy): domain Eukaryota; kingdom Metazoa; phylum Arthropoda; class Insecta; order Hymenoptera; family Formicidae; genus Temnothorax; species Temnothorax rugatulus. The sequence continues at coordinate 5,278 of JASTWL010000779.1, read as the reverse complement.
TGAAACGATTCTAAGAAAATATTCCTACCGCAGGACGCCCATTCTCATTTTACTCCTCGCAAGAGAAATGTCACCGGAACCGATACCACCGGTATATTTTATAACTGCGAACGCACCAAGCAAAGTGCAACTTAGATACGCAGAATAACCAACCCAGCGTTCACAAATAAAAATATTCCATAACAGCGTACGCACCAGACGAGGTGCAGATTTATATAAGAGCGCGAAGAAATAATTGCGAACGACGCCACATTCTCTCGAACGTGACGTTCTGGTTAAAGACACGCGACGCGATTTCCGCACACAACTAGGAAAATAAGCATAAAATGTAACCTCCATGGAAAAGAAAATGATAACGAAAAATTTCGTGCCTCAATTTTTCTTTTGCCACGGGGGGAGGAATGTTGTGTGGCGAAAGTCGCCGTGTCGTTATTTCGACACATAGCTGTCAGCGCTTCTTCCGAATCTTGCCAAACTCACCTGAGGTGGCATTCCGGGTGTTGCAAGTGGCATCCAGGTCACTCGCCCGGAAGCAAAAGCGCTGACAGCTAAGTCAGCATCGCGGAAGCTAATACGCGAGAGATAAAAGCCCGCCCTTCCGAGAAGCGGCGGGCAGTCTGGAACGTAAGACTAATCGCGCACGACCGACGTAACTGATTATAAGATATTGAACGCCCGCAAGTCAGGGCAGTGTATTTAAGGAGACATCTGTATTCTGTCAAGTTATACTTTATTAAACGTTAATACAACAAGACTCTGTCAATTGATTCTCTCAACCTCCCGGCGGATCCAGAAGAACTCAGTGCCGACCCTGATCCCCAAGCACGGCACAACAATAGAAAGACGAAAGTTACCTAGTTACTGTAGAAACCTCACAATTATGAACGAGATCATCGTTTAGAAGATCTCTCTCTCTCTCTCTCGTATTTGGCAAGGGCGTCCCCGTGTTAACAGTAACGGCAGCCTTTTCGTCGTATCTAGCCACGTCGCAGTAATGGCGGCGATCTGCATCGCACCGGTATAGTCTCGTGGCCGTAGTTGTATCTAGCCACGTCGCTTTAAGGGCGGCGATCTGCGTCGCACCGGTATAGTCTCGTGGCCGTAGCTTCTAGCCAATCTCTCCTCATCGTCATAAGCCTATTCTCTCGATAGAATGTCGTTATAACTAACTGAGTATAATGATTAACAGCCACAACTCTTACACGATACCCGTTCCACAACTTTCTCGAATATTCGATCGTATTGAAAGGGAACGACGTCTTAACGACTTGACTGATTAACGAACAATGACCGCTCGCCAAGCTGCCGGTTCGAGCCAGACCGATCGCGCACGCGTTGTATCACTCCGCGCTAGCAGGCTCGACATCAGGGGCGTAATGCGGTCGCCGCATAACGCGCGGGAAAATACACTATAGCAGAGCGCTCGATGATATTACAGAAACAGTTACGCTATCGGTAACATTTTAACCGAACGGTAAAGTAGGATAACAACCATCATTACCAGCAGATAAATATATGATCTCTCCTTCTATTTAGTCTTCATCAAACATTATTTCATGTAAAAAACAAATAACTTTTATTGAATCATTTTTTATTGCCCTAATATTTTTGAGAAATTTAAGGAAAACTTTATAACTTTTTCAATATTAACTTACGATATCTCGATAATTATTAAAGTACTTTAAACTCGACTGTGACTGGCAATATATAACGTCTTTCCGATATGAACATTGAAAAAACTGTGAGCCAACTTGGTTTGTCGGATTCACACAGCACTTTTTCGGATCAATCATCGAGACATTATTAATTTCGACCATGGGTTTTGGTCAGTTGATGTAATTTTCTATATTAAATAGTTTGAATTTTTATTGCGAAAAAATTATTCTGTTATTATACACCTTCGATGAAGAAATGGTGCTCCATCTGATAGTTGTTATTGCGATGAAATATCACCACAGCCCCAGTGGTCTAACTGGCACGACACCCGCACGGTATACGGGAGGTTCCAGGTTCAAACCCTGGCTGGGGTGATATTTTTTCGCAATAAAAATTCAAACTATTTAATATAGAAAATTACATCAACTGACCAAAACCCATGGTCGAAATTAATAATGTCTCGATGATTGATCCGGAAAAGTGCTGTGTGAATCCGACAAACCAAGTTGGCTCACAGTTTTTTCAATGTTCATATCGGAAAGACGTTATATATTGCCAGTCACAGTCGAGTTAAAAGTACTTTAATTGTTATTCTATACTGGCAGAAGAAATTTATTATTCTGTTATCTCGATAATTGTTGATTTGTTGGAGAGAAGTGGTGCAGTACTTTCTGACTGATTTGGTCTTAAGAATATGCTGTTGCAATAGTACTCCAATAAAAAATAAGAGAGAAAAAAGGCTATTAGGGTCGGACGCGGTTCTTCATGCGTGGAATCAGTTTATTCGTCTTCTTGAAGTACATTGAAAAATATGAACGTTTCGGCTCATTTTTGAGCCATCCTCAGCATTAACAAACGATTTGCCGCACGTTCTCCATGTCAACTGGCGAGCTTACAGACTCGAATTAACGTGGACCAAATGATCCTTATCTGTAATTTTTTAAAAGTAATTAGATGAAATAAGAACGAAAAAGCTTTATAGACTCACCAAAAGGTCAAAGTGAACGTGGGGCGTGAAGCCGTATACCATAAAAATAGCGAAGGGACTTATCCGTCCCATCAACACGTTACACAGCAATGAAATGACAAAATTTGAAAAGAAGAAGCTCGATTCACAGTCGATTATTCTTCTCACATTCGACTGTGATTGGTCAATTTTTTAAAGATTACGACTTAAATCAACGGTTACGGCTATTATAAACCAACCTTTAAAGTGCGATTTTCTCATTATTTTGGCCGTAACACGGATTTTACGATCTAGTAATAAATGTACTCCTGCCGACCCTTAGGCTGAGTTCCACTGAGCGCGTCACGCGTCGCGTCGTCCGAGTTAAACCAATCAAAACATCTCATTTTGTCTCGTCACAAGTAATGTAATAAAATGGGATGTTTTGATTGGTTAACTTGTGATGACGCGACGCGTGACGCGCTCAGTGGAAACTCAGCCTTAGGCTGAACACACACATATATACATACATATATATATATATATATATATATTATATATATATATATATGTATATATGTATGTATGTATGTATGTATGATGTATGTAGTATGATAGGTGTTGTGTGTGTGTGTGTGGTGTGTGTGTGTGTGTGTGGTGTGTGTGTATGTACGTGTATATCCGTGATGATCTTATCTAATTTTCGTGATTCGCCACGTTAAAGGCCTTGGCACATAGAAAAACTTAAGCAGTAAAACTCAAGCAGTAAGCAAATCAGCCAATCACAGTCAAGAACTTGAGGCACGGCCCTAAGCGGTAGCGAATCCATTCTGTTGATTTCTTACTGCTTAAGTTTTACTGCTTAAGTTTTTCTATGTGCCACGGCCTTAGGGCCTTGGCACATAGAAAAACTTAAGCAGTAAGGAAATGAACGGTATGGATTCGCTACCGCTTAGGGCCGTGCCTTAAGTTCTTGACTGTGATTGGCTGATTTGCTTACTGCTTAAGTCTTACTGCTCAAGTTTTTCTATGTGCTCGGGCCTTCGTTGTCTACAATGGCCAGGAGTATACAGTAAGACGTAAGCAGTAAGTTATTGACTAAAGGCCTTGGCACATAGAAAAACTTATGCAGTTGTAACGATGCGCCCTGTCAAGGCATCGTTCCTGATCATCAACCGCCGGATGCCGCCTGACCAATTCGTTTCAAACGTAAAACGCGGCACTAGTGCCTTCCCCGCGCGGCGCCGAGAAACGCCAAAGAAAGCCGAGCCGCGCCGAAGACGAGAGCGCGTCAGCGTACCCCCACGCGGCCCACCTGACGAACGGCCTCCCTCCCACCGGGCCCGCCGAACCGGGATATATAAGCCGGCGCTCCGGCGAGAGACTTCGACTTCGTCTCCGCTCCAGCATTCCGCTGTTCCCGACGAAGCCGACCCGACCGATTTCCTAGGCGACACACCAACGAGGTTCGGAGCTCCGAGTCTCGACCGAGTGCTCTCGGGTGTCCCCGACTCCTTCCCGCTACCCCGACGACGCGGCTACGCGGGGTCGAGCACGCTCGGCCTCGTAACGAGGGCTCTCGTAACCACGGCCCGGGGCCCCAACATCCTCGATACCGCGGATCCTAAGATATCGCGTTCCGTAATCGTAATACCGCGCCCCGCAGCGTTACCGTAGCGTATCGAGTGCATCGGCACTCCCTTTCGTTGTAAATATCGCGTTCCGTTTCCGTAAAACCACGTCTCGTTTGTAATACCGCGTCCGTTCCGTAAAACCGCGCCGAGTGCACATGCACTACCTGCCGTTGTAATATACCGCGTTCCGTCACCGTAGTTTCAATTGCAATGCACACATAATGGTTTAGCGTCCCGTCACCGTACTAGTAATACTTCCGATTGTAAATACCGCGCCGAGTGCATCCGCACTACCGTTCTCTGTATATACCGCGTTGTTGCCTGTACCATATTGAATAAACTCTCAAGTGTGCGGTAAGACCGGATTATTGTCTCTGGGCCATCCGTCGAACTCCTGATCCGGCGAGCTAGTCCGCGTTCGACCCATAGGATAGGCCGTTACACAGTAAAACTCAAGCGGTAAGCAAATCAGCCAATCACAGTCAAGAACTTAAGGCACGGCCCTAAGCGGTAGCAAATCCATACTGTTGATTTCTTACTGCTTAAATTTTTCTATGTGCCAAAGGCCCTAATGGAATTTTACAATTCAAGAATAATCGACTGTGGTTGGTCAATAGCTTACTGCTTACGTCTTACTGCATACTCCTACTGCCATTGTAGACGACGCTCAAAGGGCCATCTACAATGAGTCGCAGTCGCAAAAGTCGTAAGAAATTAACCAATCACAGTTCACTCTTCGACCGCAAGGAGAATAATAGACTGTGATTGGTCAATTTCTTACGACTCTTGCGACTACGACTCATTGTAGATGGCCCTTAAGAGCTTCACACAATCATGATAACCTGATGTTAATTGAGCTGTCAAAATATGATTTCCGATTAATTAAAATTATTAGATATTGAATTAATAAAATCATTGAACTTTTATTATATAATTCTTAATTGTATAATGAGACAAAAATTTCCTATTGGATGTCGGATCGTCGTACGTCGAACATCGGACGCAGTGTGAATCCTCTATAAGATTTCGACTAATCGTGTTG